>JAOVVB010000035.1:5705349-5716321 GCA_028570985.1 Heterobranchus longifilis
AAGTTGTTGCGGCTCACGTCGAGCACCTGCAGCGCGCCGTTTTCAACGAACGCGTCCGCGTGCATCTCGGACAAGCCCGGGTTGTCTGTGAGGCGCAACATGACGAGGCTGGCGAGCGCGCCGAACGTGCGGTCCTCGATGCGCGCCAGCGCGTTGAACGACAGGTCTAAATAGGCGAGCTTGCGCAGGTTGCCAAACGTCGACTCTGAGATCTCGGTCAGTGTGTTATTGCTGCAGTCCAAATACACCAGGTCGGACAGGTAGTTTAGTTGCAGCGGCGGCAGCTCGGCGATGCGGTTGTCGCTCAGGATAAGCTGGCGCGTAGCGAGCGGCAGGTCTACGGGGAAGACACTCAGCCTCTGACCGGCGCACTGCACCACCAGCTGCTCGTCACACACGCAGCGCTCCGGGCAGCCGGCGCTCAGTGCCGGAGAGGGCGCCGCGCCCGCCGCCACCATCAGCAGGAAGGCGAGCCGCAGGCACTGAACGCTGGCCTCGGCCAAAACACGCATGATAACGCCGGCCGCCTCATCAAGCGCGTGTGCCCGAGCGCACGCGCATCCTTCATGGAGCCCGCGAAGAGACCGAGAGCACTTTGGGGATTTTCACAAGAAGTACTTTGTGTATCTCGCTACCGGTGTTCACATAAGTCCCCGGTGTGCAGCATCAGATGTTTACCTGTCCGGTGCGCGCACAAGTCCGTTCATTCCTGAAGTGACCGCGATGCCGAGCAATGTGGTCCGTTTTTGATAAATGCTTCAAAGTGAGCTGGAGTCCGCCCTCACTGCGATCAGAGGTTTCCCCGGAATGTCTCCTGTATCTTTGTGCCTTTTGTTTCAGCGTCGGATATCCCCAGAGGAGCTCGTGTAGACGGCCACAGGTAAATCGCTCTGAAGTTGCGACTTGCCTCCTCTCTGCAGCTGTGTGTGTGTGTGTGTGCTTGTGTGTATGTTTCTGGGGGCGCGGTAATGGGGGGCATGGAAAGGAAAGACCTGGCAAATGTACTCTCAGCGTCAAGACCGTATCTCTTTGTTCCCTGCCTGACTGTTCGTCTGTCTGCGCACTTGGGACACCCGATCGACGGTCATCCAGATCGTAGAACCAAGTTGTTGCCGACTGTGACGCATTCAGGTGTTGGTGACATGCGTTTCTTCAGTCCAGACAGAAGTCCACGTGACACAAGGCAAGGGGCGCGCGAGAAAAATTCGACTTTCATTCACTTTTATCCTGAACGACAGAGTCCTGCTGTGGAGGCGCAGGAATCCACAAAGCTTCTCTCTATAATTTCACTCAGCAGCACGTGTGTCTGTCTGTCATCGAGGAACAGAGTGTGTGCGATCATCCCAGTCACTGACGCTGGAAAAAGAGAACAATAGGGGGAGCGAGAAAGAGAGATAGAAATGTACTCTATTATCTGGTAACCAATCTAATTTATACCTCCCCTCCCATCTCTTATAAACCTCCACACAAATTTGTTTTGCATTGTACAACAGGTTGGTGCATTTGTTTGTTATATAACAGACAAAATAGTGCTATCATAAGAATATTCATACAAGATAATAATAGCCGCCAAGTTGCATGGGAAAGCCAAAGAGAGAGCCTTTGTGGCACTAATTCGCAGCTCTACAATAGTAAGGTTGCAACCCCTTAATGGGAGCAGCTGAAAGAACACCACTAACAGAAATATTGACCAGGTTAACTCTTTTGAACAAAAGGTTAGATATTCCTAAACCATAGAGGTAAATTATTACCTCTATTGGACCATGTGTTCTGATGACACTTTAATTTGATCTAAAATGGACTATTACATTTTGAACAAACATATGCTGTCTGTGTCAGCTCAAGCAGACACCATCATTAAAGCACGAAGGAACGTACCTCATATTAAGAAACTTTAAAATTCATTTATATGTTTCTAAAATGGACCTGTTGTTAAAATATTGCAGAAAAAATTTTAATTGGTGTGTTTAATACTTTTAGAGCCCAGTGTAGCTATGTGAGATTTGTGATGTTCATTAAAAAATATACACTTAAATATCTTAAGCTGCCAGTGATCCTGACCCCTTCTGCCTTTCAGGCCTATCTGGTTCATCGTGGTTCCCCACTTCTGGTTGGACTTCTCATCACCTAGAGGCCCCTGGTTCTCTGCTGAAGATGGCCCTGTGTGGTCTGCTTGGGATGTGTTTAGTGACTGGGGATGGCCGCTTGACCCTGAAGATGGTCTTAAACTCAGCTGATGCAGACAGTTTTACTCTGATGACTTGTGACTGCAGTTGCTCAATAGTTTATGAAAATTTTTGTACCTGTTTTGGAGCTTCCAATAAAATAAGTGGATTTCTTATTAACTTAAACACTTCCCCTGTTATACTGAACTCTCAGTCTCCTAACACACAGTATGACTGGAGATTAATCCCTGCTATCTGATATTACATAAATGAGGATGCGTTCTCTGTTGAGTCTGGTTCCTCTTAAGGTTTTTTCTTATTGCCATCTCAGGGAGTTTTTCCTTACCACCGTTGTTCTTGGCCTCAATTTTTTTATTTTGTAAAGCTGCTTTGTAACAATGACCAAATTGTCAAATATGACAAGCTGATACTGCACAATTACTAGACATTTAAAGGCAGAAAAGCACAAATTAATGTCAGCATTAAATAAATTAAACAGTGCTTATAGGGTCAGTGGTTTTGGACAGTTTGCATATTAGCCGGTCAGTGCATTCATGGCAGCCCTGGCAGCAGATGGGTGGTATTCTCTGATCGATGTCAGTATACAGCATACGATTGAGCTCGTTAGTGTAACTTTCATCCTTGGGTAGATGCCAAGGGCTCAGCTTGCAGATGGAAGGGTGTCAGGTGAGGGTGAGGAAAGAATCTTCATTATTATTTAATACAGGGTTCACCTGTCAGGGGACTTGTTGCACTGCCTGGAACAGGGTGTCTTTCCACAGAAAAAGAGACAGGGTGGTTTCTGAGTGGAAAGTCGAAGATGATCAACCTAATTAATGATCCTCATAGGGAAACCTTACATAGTACACAATATCAATGATCAGAGAGCTAAATCCTAATACATTTCTACTCTTCCAGAGAATAATGGAATAAATGGTCATAATGCCAGTCATCCCAGTGTGGTGTCTGAGCAGATCGAGTGCAACCTGGATTTATATCTAACATTAGAAACCTTGTGCCTACTCAGAAGTGTTTTCCTGAGGACTCTGCTGCATCACTGAGATCAATGGTGCACGGTTCTGCATAAACAGCTCACAAATAATTTCTGAAAATGACAGCAGATACTTCGCCCTGGATTTTAAGTACATCCTTCACCACTCGTACACAGACTGGGCCAGGAATGGAGCTTATCGTTTACAGCCTGCACCATTACTGCTGTGCTCTGGTTGGGGTTTTATGTTTTAAAGGTTATGTGTAATTTTTTGTAATCTTGCAAGCCGGTCTATTTTTATATCTTAAACTTCTTTCTTACCTTGAACTTCTAGGTATGTCAGTGAGAGTGTCTTATTCTTCAAATATCATCTAGATGTTTAATCAGGTGTCCTTCAAAAACTGAGATATCTTATATATTATTATGCAAATGAAACAGACAGCTAAGTAGATTGCAGCCCTCAAGATTATGAAGCTTGTGCCCAGAAAAGTGGAAAAAGGATTTTAGATTCTTATTAAGTCTCTGCCTCAGACTATCATTTTTTGTACTAAGGTCAGCATAGCATACAATCATTTATATTTGGATAGCTGATGGTTTTTCATTCCCTGATATGTGGAGTCCACAATGATTGAGAAACACTCTATTACCCCAAGAAGGACAATCTGAAGAAAACTTCTGGGTTCTAGTTAAATTATTTTGGAGCTACAAGGCTGCAATGTCTTGGTAGAACTATTACACAGTCACACTGTTCTCATTGTGTCTAAAATAATGTTCTAGCCATTAGCTGCACAGAAGCTTGTAAAATACACTAGTGATTATATTTAAAGAGGCTCAGGTTAACAGTGCTATCACTCTCTCTCTTTTCACACACACACACACACACACACACACACACACACACACACACACACACACAAAGCTTTTTAAGTGATAAGAAAAAAACACAAGCTTCTACCTCTAACACATGCTCAGACAATATTTATTTTCACACTGCAAAACTACAAAGACAATATAATAAAAGCCTTATTAATAATTATCCAGTTAATTCCAAATGTTTTTGTTTTCCATTAATTTATTCATGGACAGTAACCACTTTTTCCTGGTCAAGGTTACAGTGCACCCAGAATTTATCCCAGGAGTGCAAGGCAGGTATACACACTGCATGGGACAATGATCCTTCACACTCCTTCACCCAGGCAATTTAGAGGAGCTAATCTATCTAATACTGGAAAATTTTAAATGAAACAAAATTAAATAAAAAAACACAATTAAATTAAAATTAAATTTATTTGTAAAGCAATTTCAACAATTGACATTGTCACAAAGCAGCTTTACAGAAATAAAAAATCCAAATATAAATAATAAAAAATTTATAGATTTATAAATTTGTAATTAGTTTGTCCCTAACGAGCAAGCCGGAGGCGAGGGTGGTGCATAGACATGGAGAAAGCATGCACAACTCTGCAAAAACAATAATCAAAGCTCAAAATTTAACCTCTTTTAACGATTTGTAATTGGCACAAGGGAGCTCATATTGCACTCTGATTTCGGAATTTCTAAAAGTTGAAATAAAGACATTAAGGGAGAAAAGAAGGCAGTAATGATCGCCAGGAAATTTGACTTTTATGAAGGGTTATATGAAAGAAAAAAAATCCTTCTAAATTAATCCCAGCCATTCATGCATTATGCAGAGAGCATGCACAGTGCTGAGAAGGAAAAAGATTATGCTGTTGAAAAAGACCACATGGCATGAATTAGAAAAATAAAGTTGATTAAAGAGTTGATGATTGAATGAGGTAGCCATTGCCAAGTTTTACCTTAGCTGATTTCAGAATGTATGATTTTCTGTAGGTAACTAAATTATGTATTTTATTAACTATTACTTTAAATATCATGCATGTCTATCACTTTGCATGAGTGGCCGTGATACAATTTATTCCAGCGAGCCAAAGAAAGTGTTACCTTAAGGAATGAGAAAGCATTTGAAGGGATTTAACACTGGGAAGATGTAAGAATTCATTAACAGGGAGATATTAAATATTAAATATTAAAGTCTTGGAGATCTTTCAGAAAATCCATTAAAATAAGCTAATAAATGTATATAAAAATAAACACTTCTGATAAAGAACAAAGTTTACATAAAATTTTGTAAACATTTGTTAACTCAAAATAACCTTATTTAATTTCACCTTAATAACCTTAACAATTTTATTAGTAAATTGTTTTGTATTTGATATGTACTAACTTAGGGAACAAGGAGATTTTACTTTATTCATGTTTTTATTATTTATTATGTTCCTTTGGCATTAATGTTGATCGTTGATGAATTTTAATTAATAATTTATTATTGTGTCATAAACATACAAAAAAATATTCTCATCTGCTGTCAATCATTAATATGGATATATTTAGCTCCGTGTGTCCTCAGGAAGGTCTTGTAGTGTTGTATAACTTGAAAGTCTTGTAGCTCAAAGGTCCCTTGTTTTAAACCTAGGCTTGGTGGTTTACTGACTATTTGAAGTTTTGCATGTTCTTCCTGTGTTCATGTGGCTTTCCTGATTTCCTAAATGGACTGGCTATGCTTAATTGCCCATAGGTGTGAATGTGTGAGTGCATGGTACGCTGTAATGGACTGGCATCCCATGAGGGGTGACTGAGTGACTGAGTGAGAGAGTGAGAGGTTCTTTACATTTACATCTCTTAGCATAGAAAGGAAAGCACAACTCCTACAACTCATAACAGCAGAAAAAAATGTGACGAGAGAAAACAGGCCAATGGGAAGAGCCAACATGAGTAACATTCAGTGGATTAACCCAACCTGGACAACACTACACTCCTTCACTCACCTGGGATTTAAAAGACACACTATACCAAATTGTGAAAATAAAGATATTTATGTACAAGGTGTCACCCAACAAATATTCATGAGCAGAAGATGTGGCCTAAATGCATTGCTCTTCCTGGAATAGATTGACTAAGCATTAAATGTGATTTAAAACACTAGGTAACAGCCATGGTTTGTGTGTCAGTTTTATTTGACTGGTAACCTGATTTAATGGCATGATCATAGCAATTCACCATAAAAAATGCAAAACTATGTTATATAAATTTTAATGGTCTTTCAGACTAGGACTCAAAGTGCATTAAGAAATGAATGTGTATGGATTTACAGAGATGCACCTCTAACTCTACCATCTGAGACGTACATATAAACCAGCATGATACAAATAGCCATTAAACCAGGTCAAAGTCTAAAAGATGTTTAAAACCCAGCGACCAGTATAAGCTGCATTATGTCGATATGACTGTTGAAAATGGTTTACATGACCTGAGAAAGAAGTCATAAAATTTTACTTTTTAAAAATGATGTTTTAGCTAGTCAGGGCTCAATTCCCTAAAGCGTACTCAGATTTCACCACTTATTCTTTCTTTACTACACCTTATGGTAACAAAAAATGTCTTTAGCAATACATATGCTGATACAACAAATGTACACAATATGCCCAAAAGTATGTGGACACCTGATCATACCTGGTTCTTACTCAAACTGTTTCCACAAAGTTGAAAGCACATAACTGCACAGAACAGTGTTGTATGATTTATCATTAAAGTTTCTTTTCACTGTAACTAAGAGGGAGGGGGAAAAATCCAGCACGACTGTGCTCCATGCCCAAAATGAGCTCCAAGACGTGTTAAGATTGACATTAAGGAACTTGGTGTTCTGCACTGATCCCTGAATTCAACCCCACTGGTCATCTTTGGGATAAAATGAACTGCTGACTGCTCACCCCAAGATCAGTGCCTGACCTAATTATGCTCTTGTAGATGAATGATCACAAATAACGATAGCTATGATGATGACGATGATTATAATAATAATAACAATAATAACAATAAAAATAACAATTATGATTATTGTTGTTGTTCTTAGCTTATCAGTTTTGTGAAAATAATGATAACAATATTTAAGTTATTCACCTGACCACTGAACTTATTTTACGAGGAAATAATCTGAGTAATGATCCTTGGAATCCAATTATTTAATTATGCAGGAATACACAACAGCAAATAGATATAGAAATCAGTCCAGAGAGAAATGAGAAATACAAAGACAAAAACAAAAAGAAAGAATTTAAATATAGTAATTTGTTTGAAAATGTATATTCTTATTTTGCCATGTATTTATTTGTTTCTCTTTCTTCCTTTTTTAGAGAAGATCCGTAAAGATTTCTTACAGCGCTGCCAGACGAAACCCGGAAGTAGACGCTGCAACTAAAAAGCTTCCCGTGATGCTTTTCGCTCTGTAAACGCAAAAAATCTGTGGGTTTTTTTTGCGTATATTTAACATAATTGTTAGCATTTATGTTTAAACATGATATATTACAATATGTAGACATAGTATATACCAATTACTATGTTTTATTATTTGTAAATACAATGGTTATTGCCGTTCATTCACCGTCGAGTGGAAATATATTGCTTGTCAGGTTGAGCTCCTCCCATAAAGATGCGCGTCATTGAATTTCCCAGGATAAAGCGGGAAGATGAATGAATGAATAATTTTTGGAGGCCCTATTGCGTGGTGGGGCTTAACACTGTTTAAAAGAGTATAAACAGTTTTTCGGTTATGAGTTTGTTGTAAATAGTATCGCGTCGGGAATGTGATAAATAAGATTTCAATATGATTTGATGTGTTTTATTAAAATAGATTCTTTAAATAAATGGGTATTTATCCGGAAGGAATCAAGAACTAAGAGCATGGACGGAGAGCGTAATTCCCTGTTTAAACACACATGCTTTTATGATCTTAAAAGTGTAAAATCTTCCACCTTTTAACTAGTGGTGTTTTATTCTGGAAGTCAAGGGATGCAAGTACTTGTCATTTTAATGAAAACTATTTAATTAAAACTAATTACCACAAGATTAACAGTTTTGTTTCGGTAACAAACTCCTCTTGTGTTGTTACTGACTGCTGCCTCTTCTCTTTTTTCTGCGAGTATTTTACAATGAGAGAAATAGCGACCCCCACCCACCTAGTGTTATGTGGTGAAACACGGTATTGCACTTTTACCATCATGTCCGAAGGGATGCCAGACAAGCCTTCCCTTTTTACATTTAACAGAGCAATTTACATTTTTATCTCATTACTTGGTGGCCGTGGGGTTTGAACCTGCCACCTTCCAAACTGTAGTCCAATGAGCTACCCCTGACCGACCCATTATTTGATACATATGGTCCTATACATTTTGTTCTGTTCTGTATTTATACTGAATACAGATATTTATGCTGTTAATATCCCATCTAATCACCATAATCTAGTCTGTTATGTCGTTTACTGATTTGATTATGTACTTTAATTTTCTGTTTTTATAAATTTTACAGGTGAACCTTATGTACAGTTACTTAAGTTTCCACATGTATATACAATATTCAAGTCAAGTAAGCTTTTATTGTCATTCCAACCATATACAGTTCAGTACACAGTGAAACGAAACAGCGTTCCTCCAGGACCAAGGTGCTACATACATGCAACAACATAAATTAACAACACAACTATACTGGAACCAGCTAGCTAACTAGATTCAAGATTCAAAGAACTTTATTTATCCCAGATGGAAATTGCTTTGTCTTGGTTATACAGTTGCTTTGATTAATTTACCGGGAAGAAAGGAAAAAAATTGATTAAACAAGGAAAAAAATAAAATTAAAGAAATAAAAATGTAAAGAAAAATAACAATAAATAGAAGTAAAAATAGAATTAAATATAGCACACAGTAAGTTACATATTGCATTTGAAATGTAGTATGAAAATAAATATTGCACATGCTATTGTTTCAGTAGTAGCATCTGGTAGGATATTACAGTATACAGGGATATACTGTACAGTAAGGTAGATGCTTAAAAACTTGATGTAAAACTTTGTGTGTGAAAACATACTTTTTTTTAGTGTCATTGCTTTAGTAAGTTTGAAGACTTTCTGGTTTCTCCCCATGGGACAAACAGCAATCGTAACTATAAATGAGGAAAATTTCGTGTCTTATCGCAAGTACAAATAGCAACAGCAATTTGCTGTGACATAAGAGGAAAAACATTTAACCTTTAACCCTTATTTCCACAGGGCAATGATAACAATCAGGTCTTTTTGTTTGGTTGTTTGTTTGCTTTAAAGACCCCAGGATATGCCTCTTCAGTTAACGGTTGAGATGTCGCTTTATTGTAAAAGTATCAGTACATTTGCAAATGCCAAGAAAAGCATATAAAATGCTAACCTCTTGTGTAGTTGCACACCAGCACAAATGTTTTTCGACATAATACTCACTTTATTACTCGTTATATTAAAATTAAAATTGCAATTAAAATGCATACTATTAAAGGTCACAGCATGATCTAGTGAATATATTTAGCATAGCATAACTCAACCGAGTGGTAGAGAAGGCTCAATTAGGGTTAGTTTCATAACAAAATGTGTTGTACCAAAGCTGAGCAGAAGGTTAAAGGGTTAAGGGTATGCAGTTATAAAGAAACCATAAAATTTGCATGGGTCCACTTTACACCAATCCTGTTGTTCATTATTTTTCTACAGCTGCACCCCATTGAATGGTCAGTGTAAAAATGAAATCCTTAGACACTTTTACATACAGTACATGTGCTCTTAAACATTTAATGATGACTGTGAGTTATGAAGCTTGTTATAGAGTATATTTCTGTATGTTTCTCCACATGGCAGTGGTGGCTCAATTGGTTAAGGCTGTGGATATTTGATTGGAAGGTTGGGGGTTCAAACTGCAATACCGCCAAGTTGCCACTGTTGAGTTCTTGAGCAAGGCCCTTAATCATATCTGCTCCAGGGACACTATATCCTGGCTGACCATGTGCTATAAAAATCATTTCACTGTGCTGTAAGATAGATGTGACAAATTATTATTATTGCCACATAGGCTTTTTTTTGTTTGATCCAGTCTTCAGATCTCTGACTTTTTTCATCAACAAGAGGTTTCTGGTCATTCTATGTACAGTATTGCCCTCCTGCTGCGAGATGTGCTGTGAATGATGAAATAAGATTAAGTATAAGCAAGAACTGTGCAGAGCTGATATGCAAATACAACCATGTCATATAGTGTCAGAACCCAGTCTGTTTGGGATCCCAAACAAATAAATACATTTACAGATTCTAATGGTGCTAAATTGCATTATTTGTTAGCTATATTTGACTTTTAGCTCCAGTGGTAAACTACAGGCAACAAAACATCTATTGGTTGGGAAATTACATTTGGAGTCGGGAGAAACTATTTATCTAATTTTACTTCCATAAACTGTTGCTGCTTTACAGCTCAATGGTCCCCAGTTCAAGTTTCGATTCACTGTCTGTATGGATTTTTGCATGTTCTGCTTGTGCACATCTGGGTATTCTCTATGGTTTTCTGCCAAATCCCAAAAACATTACAGTAGGTGAACTGGCTCGAGTAATCTCAGGTGTAAATGTGTGTGTGTGTGTGTGCCTGGTGCCCTGTGATGGATGATGGTGTTTGCATTTTATGGGACAGGCTCTGGACCCTGACGAGGTAAAAACAAAAATTCTAAACATAAATTAATGAATAATAAATGAATGAATAAATAAATTAATGAAGGGCGGCATGGTGGTGTAGTGCTTAGCACTGTCGCCTTGCACCTCCAGGGTCTGGGTTCGATTCCCGGCCAGGCTCGATTCCCGTCTCTGTGAACATGAGTTTGCATGTTCTCTTGGTGGGTTTCGTCCCACAGTCCAAAAACCTACAGATTAAGCTAATTGGAGTTCCCAACATGCCCTGCGATGGAT
>JAOVVB010000035.1:5722878-5733282 GCA_028570985.1 Heterobranchus longifilis
AGACAGACATTAGTATTAGAGTATACAGGTACAGTATTAGTTTAAACCTGGTGTGTTGATTCTAGCTGTTACACAGAACAGGTCGAGAGCTACGGAGCCATTATACCACTAGCAAGGTACATAAGATTTAGCAATAACACATTAAACAATACATTCTATAGCTATAAAGTTTAATTCCAAAATTTGGTAAAAGCATGATGTTAGTATACTTTTTATATATTAAAAAGTATACTTAGTTATATATAACTGATAGTACAATTTTTTGTTAGTATATTTGCTGTGTACTATCAAGGATTTTAATATATTTGTAATACACAAAAAAAAACAAAAAAAAAATTCACAAGGGTCAGATCAGAGGTGCTGGCTGTGTATTCAGTGTGCTCTGAATTTTTGGTCTCTATGTTCAGTTAGTTAAATTGTGGTCTCTATGTTAAATTACTGAAACAGATTTTGGTTTAACATCATAAGTCAGTACTTCTAGATTACATAGAGAAAGCATCTGCTAAAAACTACAGTACATGCATTCTTACATACATTTTGCTGAACAACATTTTTGCAAAAATCATACTATTGTCTTATTTTTATAGAAAAGGTGCAAGCAGAGATAGACAAAGTCATTGGACAGTCACGCCAGGCCAGCATGGCCGACAAAACCAACATGCCCTACACTGAAGCTGTTGTTCATGAGATTCAAAGGATGGGCAACATTATACCTCTGGGCTTCCCCAAGATGGCATCTAAAGATACTATACTGGGTGGATTCTTCATACCAAAGGTTTTACATTTTTCATCAGATAAAATAATAAGTATACAGAAATACAGTGTCCCAGATGATAATTTTTTTCTCATTATTAGGGCACAACTGTGATAACAAACCTGTCATCTGTGCTCAATGACAAGAATGAGTGGGCAACACCAGACACGTTTAACCCAGGGCACTTTCTGTATAATCAAGGCCAGTTCCTGAAGAAGGATGCTTTCCTTCCCTTTTCAGCAGGTAATGGAAGTATGCAATGCGCTGTAGATATCGAACAAATGGATAATACAAAAAAAGGAATGAAAATTAACAGTAATACATATAATACAAAATCTAATTTATATGTTATGCAGGAAGGAGATCATGTCTGGGCGAGCAACTGGCTCGTATGGAGCTCTTTCTCTTCTTCACCTCTCTGTTGCAAAGCTTTACTATTTCCCAATGTCCTGAAGATAAGATAAGCTTGGAGGGCCAGCTGGGCTTCACGTATGCACCCAGACCATACCGCATGTGTGTGACCCCACGCTAACAGCCCATACGCAAATACATAAATATTTAAGCTTGCTGTTGTAATAAACCTTATCTTGACACCAATTATCTGTCCCAACAGCTATGTTCTTACTTCTTACTGTATTTCACTGCCAACCAGGGTGTGTGGAGTGTTTTGTTAATTTATTTTCAAAGAATAAAGACTGAAATATTCCATTTACATAAATATCCAATCCCATCACTTAATATGGTTAAAACAACTTTGGCAGCAATGACAGCCTCAATTCTGCTTGTGAATGATGCTACAAGCTGGACACACCTTCCTCCTGAAGCTTCTTCCATTCTTCTTGGCAGAATCATTCCCGCTCAACCACGTTGAATGGGCAGTGTTTTTGCACAGCGGTTTTCAGGTCTCTTCTGAGATGCTCTATACGGTTCAGGTCTGGACTCTAGGACAGGGTTGTTCTGAAGCCAGTTACAGTGAGATTATACTTATATAGGCAGGTGTGTCCTTTTCGAAATTATGTTGAATTAATTCAATTAGGCACAACGTAACTCCAATCAAGTTGTAGAAGCATCTCAAGATCAATTGACAGGAGTAGAAAGCACCAGAACTTAATTGCCAGTGTCTTAAAAAAGGACTTTTAAATTAAGACCCGTTTTCGAATACATTTTAAGATGAGTGTGAAACATAACAAAATGTGGAAAATTTGTCTGAATGTACGAAAACGTTTTGTCGGTACTGTACGTTGATAATTAAGACTAGTGTAGTTTGTTTCTTTCTTTCACAAATGGTATTTAAACATTTTGGGCATTTGTAGAGTAAATCAAATTTATATTTAGGCATTTTGCAGATGCTCTTATCCAGAGCAACTTGCATACTGTCAGTGGTAAAATTATCTCAAAAAAGTGTTTACTGTTATTAAAGGAGTCTTTCTGTAACACATAAATCAGCATGGAGTTTACCAGACTTAGAACTCATTGTATTTAAAATGAATGTGATGATGTAATTATTTGGTTTAAATTGATCTGTGATCCTTATTTCAATAGAATTAAAATACTGTACATGATACACTTAATACTATGAATATATAATAAAAGAGCTTCCCGTATCATACTATATGATCTGTTTTATACACTGCCCTGTCCAAAAAAATGTCACCACCTGAATTTAACTAAGAAAATAGGTAGCCTTTCACTGTATCATTATTCAGTGATTCATATGATTCAGCTGGCAACAGGTTATTTAACCCTAGTTGATGCAGTGAGTAGCTTTTTATTTCTTGGACAACCATGTCAGAAGACATATCCAAGTGAAAAAAAAAGTATGCCAAGTATATTAAACCCTAGTATGCAAAAGCTTGCTTTTGTGTACTTGCAGCTAGACTAATGACTGGTATACTTTTGACTTCTAAGTTTGCTATTTTATAACTAATTTTGTACTAAGTGCATTTAAGTTGTAATTAAATTGTATGAAAGCACAATTTTAAGTGTATTAAGTATACTTTTGTGTGCTAATGTAAAACAACTTTAAGTATACTTAGTACATTTAAGTATATGGCTGTGTGTGTACTAACATACATACCTGACAGTAATTAATGAAATTTCTGTATATCTGTAATTTATTATAAGTACATAATTTTTTTTACTGTGTTACAAATATACATGTAATATACCGTAAATACAGTATATTCTTATTGCAGCAGTCGCATGCTGTTATACTTCTGGCCAACTCCTAATACTAAAAAGTACACTTTGTGGTGAATAAAAATATACTTCATATATATTATCTATAATATTCTATCATACAGTACACACAGGGTTTTATATGTAATACTGTATTGTAAATGTGTTACCAGTATACTAAAGGCGTTTAGGACCATTTACAAATGCTGAATGCATTTTCTATATTATAACATGTTTTTGAAACACATTGCATCAGTAATGACAAGGTTCTATAGTTTATTTTTCTTCAACAAAACTTCGGGGTCTCTCACAAACAGAAATATAAACTGTTGTCGAAACAAAGACAGGCATCATTATTGGAATATACTGTATTACTTCAAACCTGGTGTGTTGATTCTAGTAACTCTGTTACACACTCTGTTGGCTGGTATTGTTCTAACGCTGCTGCAGTACGAGCAAGCGTAACTTCATGATATTGAGCGCACGCAAGAGATTGAGTTCAAACACACATAAATGAGCTTGAACGCGCAAAAGTCAGTTTTAGCACGCAAAAAACAAGTTAGAGAGAACACGTGCGGGAGAGATTCAGTATGTGACAAGTTCGAAAGCGCATGTGCGAAAGATAGAGAGAGAGACTGAAAATATACTGAGACTACCGTATTAAAATTTGTATTCTAATGTATAATTTCTGTACATTGTTACAATCATTATTTCGAACATATTTTTTACAAATATGCCAAAAATAAATTTAAACAGTTTAAATAAGTGTGCTTTGGAAATTACACTGACCTTTCACTTAAAGTATACATTCCTATAACATATTTTGGAAAGTGTACTATAATACAATTATTTTGAAGTATGTTTAAAGTTTAATTCCAAAAATTGGTAAAGCATGATGTTAGTATACTTTTTATACATTAACTGATGAAACACCTTTTTGTTAGTATATTTGCAATGTACCATAAAAGATTTGAATATATTTGTACTTTTTCAGGGTATTCTGTGTGTATTCTGTGGTCATGGCAAAGTAAAGAAAGTATTGTTCTGCATCTGCAAAGCAAACAACTAAGGAAATTGTTGAGAATACTAAAATTGGATGAGGCACTGAAAAATACATTATTAAAACCTGGAAGGATAGTAGTAAACCATCATTTCAAGGAAGAAATGTGGCCCAAAAAAATTGAATGACCATGATGGAAGAGCACTTAAACATTTGGCAAAATCAAATTGTTAAAAAAATAAATAATAGAACAGTGGAAATTAAAAGAGATTCCCAAAAGAGAAAGAGAACGCAAGGGATTAGTACTAAACAGCTGGGTAGATTTATGAAAACCACTTATTAGTGTGGTAAATCTGATTCTTTTTTTTCTAGAGAGCATAAAGAATGGTCTGTGGAGCATTGGAAAAAGGTCATGTAGTCGATGAGTCCAGATTTAACCTGTCGCAGATTAATGGGCGCATGAGCGTAAGAAAAGAGGCAGATGAAGCGATGCACCACATCATGCTTAGTGCAAGCCTGTACAGTACAAGCCAGTACTGGGGTTGCTTCTGTTGTTCAGGTCTAGAAAAAAAAAAATTAGGTCAGCTGCCGACCTAAATACACTAAATGACCAGATTTTTCCCCCCATCAGTTTATTTTTTCTTTCCTGACAGCATGGGCATGTTCCATGAAACCAAGGCAGAAATGTTAGGTCATCATGTACTGCACCTTATTTGGTAACAAGATATAACGTGTAGCATGGTGGTGATGGGGTGAAAATTTCGTCTTATTTATGCAGCAACAGGACAGGGAGAAACTTAGAGTCACTGAGGGAACAATGAACTCCCGTTTATAACAGAAAATTAAATAGAATACAATCTTTTTTTAAAAAGAATTCAAATTAAATAGAAGAAAATCTGTCTAGCAGCTTAAATAGGGCTGACATTAGGTCATGGAATGGGCCAATGACGCCAAGCACACCATCAAATTAACATCTACATTATTTAAAAATAAAAAATCCAAAATCCTGACCAGAATCATGTTGCAATGCTATGGCAGGATCTATGCATAAACAAATCCTCTTAATTAAAATGAAAGAAAAAAAATCTAAAAATGTAAAAAATATATCAAAAAAATCTCTAAAAGTTTTTTAAAAGTCTTTTTTTTTACATTTACACAAGTGTGTTTCTACATGTTATTAAATTGTATGGTGAATTTACCACACCTGGTCTCTGAAGTTTTGTTGTTGTTGTTTTGTTTTTTAATGGGGAGCTGACCACATGTCCACTATTTTACACTGTTAAACACTTCAGGAATTGTTTGAGGAACATGACAGAGAGTTCAAGGTGTTGACTCCACATCAACCTGATCTCAGTTCAAGTTTCTGTGGAATGTGCTGGAAAAAATTTTTTGAGACTTTACCTCACAACTTACAGGACTAAAATGATCTACTGCTAATGCCTTAATGCCAGATACCACAGCTACTTCAGAGGTCTTGTGAACTCTATGACTTTATGGCTCAGAATTTTTTGCAGCATAAGGGTGATTTACACAATATTTACCCTCTGGTAATCTAATCACATCTGGAACCAGATAAAAATGTTCCATCAATAATTTGTGAAAGAGCATGTACTGTACATAAAACACGTAACCATGTTACATGTTTTTTTTTTTATTTATTATTCCCACAGGTGATATTTAAAATAGAATGATCTTGGAGAATAGATAAAAAATATTTTTATTCAAAACTACTGTAAGTAAAAAGCAATGTGACTTTCAGTGTGAAAAAACAGCACTGGAATTTGCTTTCACTGAAGCAGAATGTAAATAGTTATTGCAGGCCTCTGTTTAACTTGGAGACCACAAGAGACTAATTATATAACCATGAACTCTGGTGTACTCGAACTGTGTGCACATGTAGACATTGCTAAACCAGAGTTTGTTCAGTTCTTGTATTTTTTCCCAATTAATGAAAAGTTCTGGAAGAGAAAGTCACAGGAGAGGCATTACCAAATTTAAGCAGAAAGCTTTTCCTATTTGCTTAAAGACAAAGGTAAGTCTGAACAGATTTGTCTGGACAAGTCTGAGCAATACTTATACTTGAATTTACTATTACTGTACAATATAAAATATCATCATACCAACATCTTTGTTATGAATTAGAGTGGAGATTGTGAGCCAGGCCTTCTTGTTTCACATCAGTGTCTGACCTCACAAGTGCGCTTCTATAAGAACTGTCAAAAATTCCCATGTTGGCATCAGTGGTGGGCCCACTGTTGGCCTATTGGTGGGGCCAACGATACGTTGGCCCAACATTGGTTGAGTAGATAATGGCAAGGTTGAAATTAGAGCATATTGCTTTAGCTTTGTGCAGCAGGCTCTCTTAATGATGCCATAATATCAGGAGCTCATATGAGGGTTGGTTACCAATCTAGTACATAAATAACACTGAAAGAACTATATCTTTAACTCAGTGGACCCTAACTAGAAACCGCTTTTTTTTTTTCTTATGTTTTCTAAAATAGTAAATGTTTAAATTCATAGTTTCTGTTGCTTTCAGCAGTGGACTGAATAGACAGAAGTGACTTGTTAAGCAAATTGTGCTACAGGAGCTCTTCTGTGGGACTGGTCCAGACTAGACTTTCCTTCTCATTTGGATTAATAAGCCTTCTTCTGCATTGTGTGGACAGGACATATGTTCATGCATTCTCTTCCCTACTGTTCCAGACTATTTTCTATGTTTTTGTTTAAACATTTTGATACTCTATCATATGCAGGTCATCAACCATATGTTCTTTTACCAGGGATTTAAAGAAGAGTGCATAGAGTGACCATTAAAATAATTCAGACAAGAAACTGGTGTTTAATACAGAACATAATCAAGAATAATGTTGAGTGACATCTCAATAAAGTAATTGGGTATGTTCTGTGCAAACATCTAAGTATCCAAAGACTATTAGCCATGGTTTTCTTTATTAAGCTTTATAACTGGCAAAAACATAACACTTAGTAATGATGTATATAACCCCAAAAGCTTATCTCTTTTAACATTTTACCTATCCGTATTTATCATGTAAAACAATTTCATCACATTTCCCAGTCTAGGATAAAAGTAGTGTTTACCAATACAGCGTTAAACGAAACCCACAGTCTACCATTTTGCTAATAACCAGGTTTTCTCGAATGCTAGGAGCAAAGACGGCTCCATATGGCTTGGAGAACACTAGCTAATTATTTTCCAGAAAAAAAAGTAATCACAGTTGTACCATACAAACCATTTTTATCCTTACTTTCTCACATACAGTTTTATTTCTAAATCTACACTAAAGAAACAGATAATTTATTGGTCAGAAATATTTTCCATATATAAATTCCAGCTTGTTTAAAATAAAACAATTAGAAAAAAAAAGGTCATATAATTTCATCCTATAAGAGGACGCCAGGGCTGGGGTGCCATGACCATGAGCTGGTGATTTAATCCTGATATCTGCTGCTTTACACATTCAAGCCAGAAAAAATATACAGCAGACAAAAATGTTCTGCTGCTATTTATAAGAGCATGCAAGAGTAAATTTAATCGCAGTCAATTTCTATATTAAATAAATTTAAAAATTACTATTTATATTAAATTCTACAGACAGCTTGTTCTATTTGACTAAAGACCATCTGTAGCACATTTAAATCTTTGTGATTGGTAAGTGTTTAGTTTTTGTATTCAATTATAAGAAAAGTAGTCATTTTGATATAGAAAAAAAAATAGCATTTAGTGTCCAGCACCAAATATGTATTTTTCCTGATGCTTTATCCATGTATTGTTTACCGTAGCTGATTTTGTGAACATGCATGGAAGCTGAGAGATTAAATGAAATGTCAATAAACACACATCTCTATATATACATTCAGAGCAATAGTTGTATTCATAATTATAATAGTACACATTACCTGACTGCATAGAATACTACTGGAAGTCCAGTTTAGCTGTCGTCATGTATTCTAAACCCATACCAAAGACAATATCATGATACATCTTTCTCAGAATTTTTCACAACTGTGAAATAAACTGTTAATTTAATGTAGACATCAGCTTGTTTGGTGTAACTATTTGCAGAGACTGTAGTCTGTAGTGTGGATGTTAAAAATTTGTAATAGACTGTAAAACTGAGTTACTGTGCTTGAGTGAATATTGTTTTTATAAACCTTTTTTTTTTTTGATTACCTGGGGTTTCCTAAGTGCGACATTTACATTATGGTGTGCTTGTCCCTTTATTTAGGAGTTCAAGGTGTTTAAGGTCACTTGTGCACTTGATAAAAAAGAAAAACAGGTGTAGTGGGCATCTAGTCGTTACTTGGTGGAGCTTGCAGGCACGTTGATTGACAGGGTGCGCCGTGCATTGGTCACCTGACGTTGCTGGGCCAGGAAGGACTGGCCAGGTGGTATCAGAGAGTTAGCGCACCCGCTCAGACGAGACTCAATCGCAAGCTTGTGAAAATTCAGGCTCTGTGCAGCAAGTGCATATGTGCATTAGAGAGAGAAAGACACTGATTCCAAGTACAATCATTTATTTACAGACCTTTGAAATTAAGCTTTTTGTTTGTCATTACCTTATTGTACCATGCAGTGACGATCAGTTTTTCTTCATACTCTCTCAACTTCGCCTGCTCACACTCTCGCTGTAGAGAAAAAAAATGACAACAGAGATGTTATACAAGGAAAAAGGAAAATATTAAAATAAATTTAGAATAAATTAAAAAGATTGTGAGAAAGTGCTGATACTGGAGACTCATTTCAGTAATGTGAAATAAATATTTACATTTTAGAAACAAATCACGCAAAAACTGTGCATGTGCCTCTCCATTAGTTGGTACTCCAGAAATTACTGTAGGTATTGAGTATACAGAAATAGCTGCAATGGACTGGCACCCCGTCCCCGCCTTGTGCGCCAAGGCTACTGGGACAGGCTCCAGACCCTTATGGGGTCAGGTTGACAGCTTGACACTTTGTTGTATTTAAGCAGTTTAGGGTGAAGGACCTTACTCAAGGGCCCAACAGCAGCAGCTAGGGCTGCACGACTAATATGTGAATCACAATTCTGCCCCATGGGAATCGAGATCACAATTCTCTCACATGAGTGACTTTGGAACGCCATAAATAAGGAAGAGAGATGAGAGAAGCAATTGACAGAATCATTCGCCACGACCTGATTGGTGAATTAATAGTGGTTCGTTTTACATTGTGTGAGTGTGACTGATAAAGAATTTGGTATTATCAAGTAAATAAGCAAACACGCAAATGAATACATGCAAATGAATCAGTGTCATTCAGAAATGAGATTGCATGTATGCAAGAATCATAAATTTTTTTTAGATTAACTGTGCAGTGGCACAGTTAATTAAATAGTGGCAGCTCAGCAACCAGGAACCTTTTGATCAGTAGCCCAACACCTTAACTGCTACCCCTGCCCCACTATCAAGATTATTATGTATTAAACTAGTATATTATAATATACTATAACTGGAACTGATATTGCAACAGTGCTGTTGTAAAATAAATAAAAATAAGATGTAGACCTCTAGATCAATTATTCTCTTCTCCTTCTCTGACAGCTGGTTCTTCAGGGATTGGATCTCTGCTGAGGCTGGGTTCAATTTTGGGTCCAGTGCTCGAATCACCTAATAAACACACACAATAAACAAAATCTGTTAATCTATGTAGTAATCACACCGGAAAACTGTCAATTGCCCAATGGACAGCTCTTGGGCCGGATGGTGTACAGCCTGATTAATAACTTAAAAAACACACTGGAAAAATATGCATTTCTCTACATGAATGAGTGCATAGTTAGCAGTGGTATGTAACTAGATGTAATTACATTGCGTGCTTTCTCCAGGTACATTTTGTATCTGTCCTCCATGGCTCGCATGTCATCGTCCTTCTTCTTCAGAGCAGCCATCAGTTCATCCACCTTTAGAGCTGCTGGAAAACAAAGCATTATTTATAAATAGTAAAACCAATATTAAAGAATGCTCGTTCAAAAAAATATATATTTTGTCAGACATTACTATGGTATACTGAAGTATAATTACAAGCATTACATAATAAGGCTTTTATTGACAATAGCATTACGTTCATGCAGAGAGTTAATTAATACTATTCGCATTAAGTTTATGCAGAGAGTTAATGTTTGCAGTGTTGACCCTTCTTTTTCAAGACCTCTAGAAACATTATCCTAACATATATCCTGGCATGCTGTCCTGACAGTCCTGGCATGCTGTCAATCAACTTCTGGGCCACATTCTGACTGATGGTTGCCCATTCTTGGGATTCGTGGGTTTTTGTTTGTCCACCTACCTCGGTGGATTGAGGATTGAGGATTGACCACAAACAATCTTTGCATTTAAGTTTCAATCAGTGATTAATAATGATACATTTGCAGGTTAAACAGTTATTCTTTGTGAGTACATAGCATGGTTATAGAAGGGCATTATTCATAAT
>JAOVVB010000035.1:5733382-5744374 GCA_028570985.1 Heterobranchus longifilis
GGAAAGAAAAAGAGTAGGAGGAGCGCAAACACAGTCACAGAAGGCAGAATGTGACTTTTTTTCCCCCCCTCCCTCTCCACATTTCCCCCTTCTGTTTCTCTTGCTCCGGCTCTACCCCCTCCTTTTCTCTCTCACATCCTGCACATCTGGAAGCTTCTTCTCGCTGCAGCTTAACAGATCACCATGAGACAGAGAATATCTTATTCAGCTCCTGAATTCAGGATAAAACCTAAGGGACTGTGAACATCTCAGTCAGATATGCTTATGACTGTATGTTTACACACTGTTTACCTGAGATGACAAAAGTGATCAAAAATGTATTTACTGCTAACACATTAATCTGCTTCCACTGAAACACAACAGAGTTCCCATTTTTTTTAAGGTTCCTCCATCATCCATCACTACTGCTGACCAGATTTTAAATGGATGATTCCAGCACACACAACAGCTAACAGCTGGAGAGTTGAACATGTGCTTCCTCTTAAACAAGTAAAGCCAATGATACATAATTTCTAACGACCGCTCATGCGAGATCAGAAAGCAGCTAAACACACTAAGCTCACGGATACACCCAATTGGTTAGCATCGCTCTGAGTGAAAAGAAGACAGTAACGTCACACTTGAACCCAGATAGCAGGACAGTTTTGCTCTATTGGATGCACTGCAGTTGCATCATAAGGTAATAGGCCAAGAAGCTTTGCCCCTACTCTTTAAAAATATACAGAGCAATTGTTTAGCCACTGCTAATTCTTTTTTTTATTTTTTTTTATTGCAACGAATTAAAGAGTTTTTTAGAAATAGTTAAAATGTTAAAGCTAAAAATAAGCTGATCAGCTTTAATGTAATCAGTGATGTTATCACTGTCTGTTTGACTTTCTTTACGGCAGAACTCTCTGCCTAACTTATTAATGCAAAGAAATAAAATTTTGTTACTTTCGTCATCAGCCAAATACACTCCCTGTTTGGATATCGGAGAGTGAATCACAGATGAGAAATCGAAAAAAGTAGATTGGATAAAGATTAAGTTTTAAAACGACTCCAGTGCGTTAAAATACACTTATGTACCACTTCAGTGCTGTTATTTCAACGGTGAAAATATAACCTAATCCCAGGTAAAATATTTAGTTTAGCTTTTCTAATTAATATCGATTGGTGCAGGTGTTTGTTTACATTGAGCTAGTAGCTTATTTTAAAGTAGATTATTAAATTCAGCACAGAACTGTTCATGCTACTACTAAACATTGTGATTTCACTTATGGTGCAGGTTATATCTAAGGGGTAGCTCAACGGTTCGGAAGATCGCAGGTTCACACCCCACAACCACCAAGTTACCACTGTTGGGCCCTTGAGCAAGGCCCTTAACCCTTAACTGCTCAGATGTATAATGAGATAAAAATGTAAGTCGCTCTGGATAAGAGCGTCTGCCAAAATGCCTAAATGTAAATGTTACAGATGATCCCGAATGGGTTTAGAGTGTGATTTAATGCTCATGTGTCTCTGCCACTGCCAGGGACAATAGAGATCTTCAGTGTTTGAAGACATTGAGGTGGGGAATCTGTCATGTGTTTTGTTTTCCCCACCTTATAATACAAGGATTTTATCTCCTGGTACAAACTGTCGAGTTGAGATTTTTCTTTAATTATGTCCAAATGTGGACATGCCTCTTCATAAAAAAAGAATAATTGGGGACAAACTACAGTAACACAGAAGAAGAAGAAAAAAAAGCACTTTTAAGAGAATTCAGTTTGGGACACAGTTTCTAGCTTTCGTACCCGTGTTACATGTTCAGCTACCTCTAAACCCTTTAATTGTTTCCAAGCATGCTCGGTTATACCAAAAATTCTCCCATTTGTCCAGTTCTTCATTATTCTGCACATTTACTAGCACATATAACTAAACAGCTATTTTCCACCTTGTTAGTGTTTATTGCATGACTTTTATGAGTAGAATACTAGAGGAGAACATAACCCACAGCCTTTTATGAAGTTGTGACATCTATGAGGTCTAGATCAGGAACTACATTAGATCTTTTTGCACTCGTGCTGTCAGTTTCGCAGCCAAGCTGTATGTAGACCGGAGTCGATTGTTTCACTTCAGTCATTATAGTAAACTAAGATCACAGAAATTCCCTCCCTGAAATTCCTGAAAGTACTAACGTTATTAAACATATCCTGTACGTATGTACAAATGTAGTAGCGTTGTCTAAATTAAGAAAGGCAGAGTGAGGAAACACTTTGTCAGATGAGATAATTTTTGCAGTTTGTGCAAAGAGACATGAAGGACAGAGCGAAAATGTGAAAAGTTCTTTTGAATTGTTAGATTACATGCTTCACTTAGAATTACAACGGTAATCATGGGTGGAAGAGAGAGAGAGTTTACAACCTTATCATTGTTTACAACTTTATTATACAGCAAGGCTTTTGGACAACTATAAGTCAGGGGAATGATTTAACACATGCCAGGTTTACGATGTACAAGTTTTAGCAATGCTGATTTTCTTCACTACCTTCATGGGTATGTTGGTAAATGGCAAACAGTTGTGAATCACTAAACGAGGGCATTGGGTGAGACTCGCTCCATAAAACTATCAAAGCACAGCCAAGCTCACAGAATGGAAACAACAAAATAGTAGAAAAGGTGTTAAGGGCCTGTTATGCAGCATAGCCATCGTGTCATTCTGGCTCCTATAGATACTTCATACTTTTATAAAATATTTTCTTCCCCTTCAAATTCATAGGCTCATCTTATTTGTTTTTCATTTATAGATCTATTCAGATTTGCTTTTTGTTTTTTTTAAACCAGTTCTTATCAGCTACGTAATTAACATTTTAGCCATCTACATTATTTTAAGAATTTGACCTTAATACAGATTACTGTTTCTTCAGTTTATATACGTCCTGGTAAAAAAAAAAACTTGATAGTTCATATGACTGCCTTTTACTTTGTTTACGGCCTTTTTGTTTCGATAAGCTTATGCAATGTCACAACATTTATTTCAGTTCATAGTCACATTTATTTCTCTCTAAGATCTTGCATTGATGACGGGAGAATCAGATTGCTGTGTATAGCTTTCTGCAGCGTATCCTCAATGGGTTAAGGTCTGAACTAAAAATGAGGTTGCATGCTCCCTAAACTACTGTTTCACAATTTGAGCCTAATGAGACATGGAAGAAAAAAATCCATTGATGGAAAAAACCTGTTCATTCAGCATATTCAGTCGGTCAGCTGGACTAATATTTTGGGTATAAACCCCCACAGAATTATATGAAAAGTATTTGGCATGATGGGTGTATCTAACCCTGATGTTCCCATCACTCTTGAACAGGGTCATTCTGGACTCATCAGACCACATGACCATTTCCCAATGCTCCACAGTCCATTCCTTATCGCAGCAAATTGAAGCCATTATTAAGTAAAGTACAGGTTCCAATAATGCGATTTTCATTTAAATTTTATTAGTTTTAGCAATCTCCCTAGTTGTTTTCTTTCCTGATGCAGGACAATAATTTGACCCTTCTGGAACAGAGTAATATCTATATATGTTTGTTTAAGAAATCAGAAGCTACTCACTGCATCAGTAAGGGGTTAAATAACTTTTTTCCAGCTGACCCATATTAATCACTGCAGTAATTATCCAGTGGAAAGCCCTTACTTGTTTGCTAAGTTCAATCCAGATGGTGACTTTTTTTTCTTTTTTGGCCTAGCGGTTTATTTACCTAATACTTGGTATGAATCGTAGGGTAAATAATGACCTCTTCCTCTAACTTTAATAGTACACGACAGAGAAATGCAAACGCACAATATTTATTTGGTTTGCAGACATTTTTCGCACCGGCACCTGTTGCAAAGATACTGAATTTACCTTCTAGTACTGATAGAACAGATGACGTCAAAAGGACAGACTGAGTGTTTTTAAATGCAACAGCTGAGCTGTGGGGAGTCTCAGTTTTGCCTGAACTTTTATGAACCATGACAAATTTTCGAATTTTGGATCGGATTTGGCTAAAAGAAGTCAGATGCTTTCTGAGCTATGCTCTACTCAGGTAGGACTATATTCAGTTGTGTTTGGTGTAATGTACAGTTCATGCTTGTTACATATCTATGGATTTTAAATTATGAATCAAGATAGATTAAACAGGAACATGTTAGAAAAAAAAACTAATTTTGTGTGATTCATAGCGACATATGCATTGAAGATTTTTTGTTAATAATCAACTATCTATGGCCATCTGTTGTGGAGTAACCTGCTTCACTGGTCGGATTAAAAAACTTTTATTTGACCTACCCAGCTCTAATTTAATTGCATATTTTTAGATACGGAACTTTATTTGTAAGCAGTTTTCTAATTTTCCCTTTCCTCCGCCTCTGGATATTGTTCATGTTATATTAGAACTTCCTGAAAGGGGCGAAGATCTATACGATAATTAATATAATATATATTTATAATTAATAGTCCCCCTCAGTGGCCCCATTAAGAATGCTTAGAGAAGGGGAGCTAAACATGGTATTAGAAGAAAATGTTTGGGATTCAATCCTTGTCCGAATACACTCATCATCAATTAATGCTAGGCATCCTCAATCAATTTAAGCCAGAACTAAACTCAACAAAATATCTCCTGATTTTAATCCAACTTGCCTTTGTTGTGCAACTGAACCAGCAACGTTTCTAACACTCTGTTTGGTGATGTCCCAAACTGTCTGACGTTTGAGAGAGAGTGTTTAGGTGTTTTTCTTTGCTAATGACGGCAGTGTTTGGGGTTTCATCAGAATCTGTCAAGCTGACTACATTGCAGTCTGACAGTGTTGCTTTGTCAACTTGATTCGAAAGAATTGGAAGTCAGTGGCTCCCCCTACCTTTCGTCAATGTTTTTTTTTTACTTTCAACATGCTCTTAAATTTGAAAAGATCAGGGCCCCTATTCACAAAGCTTCTTAGAATTCTTTCAGAGAGCTCCTATCTTAGCCTGAAAAGTCCTAGCTGGGAGTCTTAGACTAAAAGTGATTTAGAAAACTTCTTAGAGCAACTCTGAGTAAGGAAAGTACAAAAACCTTTATTTTATTTCATTTTAAACATTTGCCTGTTTTAATTAACTTTAGGATATTTATCCTATATCAGAAACTTTGCTTCAAAGTAACTTTGCTTTTTAACTTTTTGCTTTTGTCTTCATTATGATTTTACTGTCTATTCTATTATCATGTATTCTATTTTCACAAAGAGTCCATTTAAAGACCTTTACAGAGTCAGAGGTTATTTTTTTTATCAACCAATCACAGTCCTTAAATTTCTGCATCATCCCTAGCAACGGGGTCAACCACACCTCCTCACTAAGATAAAGGTTTTCGTACTTTCCTTACTCAGAGTTGCTCTGAGGATTTTCCTAAATCACTTTTAGTCTAAGACTCCCAGCTAGGACTTTATAGGCTAAGATAGGAGCTCTCTGAAAGAATTCTTTTATTATTGACTTATGTATTCCATTATTTAAAAACATTTTTTAAATTCTGGATGTACAATTATTTCTATTAAATTAGACACATTAAAATAAAAGGGGAAAGGGGAAAAAAGTTCTTTCCAGAAGCTTATTCAAGGTTCTGTGTTGAGATGTTTACGAACATGTGGTGTCTCATGAGCACTAATCAAGGATTAGCTGCATTAAACAATTGATAGAAAAAAGGCCAAACAGGGATAAGACCGTGTGATGCGTGAATAAACTGTGAAAGATTTAAGATTACACAGTTTGTTTTTTTCCTCTAGTTACAACATTATGGGCTTTTCTTTGTAGAGTCATGGATTATAAGACTAATCATATCTATTTCAGAGTCAGTTAGTAACCTTACACAAAGTTAAAACGTTAAAAAGGGAGCGGGGTGAATATTTTTGCAAGTTACTTATTTATAAAAATAAGGGCTACATGATGAGGTCATGTATGATTTGTCTACAACGTCAAACATAATTATAATACTGAGTAGTCATATGTGAATGACACTGCTGATGAAGGTGTGGCCGTTGTGGTCACGTAAATTACTGCTCTTCCACTGAACCACATGGTCTGAGTGAGGGCAGGGCCAGACTGGATGTGAGCCATGCTAATGGTGGAAACACTGATGACATCATAGTGTGTAGTAAAAACAGTTCATGAATGAAAAGCCTGGATTCATTCTGTTTCAGCCTCTCTCTGCAATTCCTGACTCTGGAGTTGAATTGGGTATACGAATGGCTCATGTTCAGCTTACCAGGTAGTTACACATTGGGTTTCAGTTTGTAAATTAAAGCTTATCCTAACATATTGTAGACTGTTGTAATATAGTCTTGGGCATATGCTGGGTCTCAAGACTAACTGAAGTCATATGTTTAAGTTCATTTTAAAAGCCTAACCATGTGATTTGCTGTTAATCTCCTGAGGTAAAAGGTACACACTAAAAGTACAAATGGTGTAAGCATGAGATGGATTTCAACGAAGGAATATTCCAGGTTTGAAACAATTAGCTTGACTGTGCTTCCTGTTTATCTTCTACACAAACCGGTTGAGGATGCCAGACGCTTCTGTATCACCAGATTACGTAGGTTCTAGGTTGCGCAACCTGGAGACTCAACAAACCTTTGTTATTTTCTCTGCTTTAGTGTGTTTACACTGGTTTATACTTTAAACTTTTAGCCTATTATCCATTTCTACAGTCTCTAATAATGTTTAGATAATAACGAGATTACACTAATATGAAGTCTTAATGACATCTGTCCAACCACTTCAGTGTCCAGAGTGTCTCCAGTAGATTTGACTGTTGTTTGTTTCGGACTCATTTCCAGGTAGTACGATAAAAATAATTGGTTTTGTTTGTGATTCCCAGGATTATGCGCCCAGATGACGCCAACATCGTGGGTAACGTCCATGGTGGGACAATCCTGAAAATGATTGAAGAAGCTGGGTGCATTATAGGAACTCGCCACTGTAACACTCAAACTGGGGTGAGTTATGCTCCCATGAACATTCTGGTCATCTGTACTGGATCAATATTTAGCGCTGGTCATTTTAACTGCTTGATTTTTACCAAGGGTATTTGGTGTTTGTCTTTGCAATATTATTCCCTCAGCCAAATGTATATAAGTGCACGCACCAACCAGCCATCTATTCATCAAGGCAACATTCCTTAACGATGGTCGGCCTCAATGACCTATGACGTCACGGTAGCGTCATTGTCATGGTGAAGTTAGATTGCAACCATTTATGTATTCCAATCTCTGGCAGCCCACAGGCATATATACACATGTACTCATAGACATTATTTGGAAATGCCAACAATGCCTGTCTCTGGACTGTGGGAGAAAACGTAGTACCTGTACTCATATTAGATCTTTTCCCACATTTAATGTGATATATTAAAAACTAACATTGACCTGGTTGCACAACTGTACACACCCAGTTAACTCGTACTTTATTACATTTCAATACTGTTGTACTTGTACAACCATGTATGTGACAAATAAAATTCTTGAATCTTGAATAAGACTCACGTTGTCTGACTTACGAACAAATCAGACTTACGAACATGCTCCTGGAATGGAACTCGTGCGTAAGTAGGGGACAACCTGTATAGTCCTCTCACAAATCACTTGTCTAAGGTAGAAAATTATGTATGTGTACAGTTTTTTTTATCCACTCCGTAGATTTCATGTTTAAACATAATTTTAGGAAGCCTGTTAGTACTACTTATCTACTTTATGCATGACACAAATAATTTAAAGACAGATTATTTTACTCACACACTGGCCGGGCAAAAAAATAAACTTGCATTAACCTAAACAAATAGTTAAGAGTCTTCCATTGCATAATTATTGCAGTGATTAAAATATGTTTCAAGTTATTTAACCCTAACTGATGAAGTGAGTAGCTTCTCCCTCCTTAAACAACCATGTCAGAAGACATATCCTGTGCTCATGGCAAAGATGTTACTCAGAAGGCTCAAATTACTGGCCTGCATCAAGCAAAGAAAACAACTAAGGAGATTACTGAAACTATTAAAATTGTTTTAAGAGCTGTCCAATGCATTACTGAAACTTGGAAGGATAGTAGTGAACCATCATCTTCAAGGAAGAAATGCAATTTTAAAAACAACAGAAGAACTCACGGCTATGTTTAATACAAAAAGAAAGAATATTTCCACACACAAAATGTACTGTAAAAAGATCTCAAGGGATTGGGACTAAAGTCTCAAGAAAACCACTTATCAGTGAGGCTAAAAAAGTGAGAGAGAAAAAATAACAGAATGTGCAGCGTTTTTTGCCTGGCAGTGTAATTGACTACACCACAATTCAGAGGACAGCAAATATCCACTCATATCACAAAAGGTCGAATGTCTTGCAGTGTGCTACCTGTTCTCAGTTTCTAGCTCACTTCGTGAACGACGTGCCTCCTCCAGCTGCATCTGGAGCTCACCAATTCGCTCATTCTCAGAGTCTTCCTGTTGTACTCGCAACATCTTATTCTCATGCTGCAAGCGAATAAACTTCTCCCTTCACAGAAACATACAGATGACATCATACACATGATATCAGCCCCGTCACTCCTGGCAAAACATAAATGAACACAATACCTGTACTCAATGGGCAACATCTCAGCCGCCAAGTTGTCCCGGCTCGGACTTCCAGTCTTATACATTTCTACAGTTCAAAAACATACATAGATTTAGCTTAATTGCTTTACTTTGCTTTAAGTTGACAGCTGAAGCTGAATGAATTTCTGTGATTTATAAGTATATGTGTTTGATCCTTCTCAGCATCCCTCATAAAAATATGTGGTGGCAACTTTTGTCGTAATTACACCACTAAAATATTATAATTACAACTGAGGAGCTTGTAGTATATTCTATGACCTCCTTCTTTCCAAATTTGGGAGTGTGTCAATAATAAAAACTCATTTCTGGTCATGTAGTAATACGAGTGTGTTTCTGGCAGCTGGTCAGCAGACGGTAAGATCCAAGTGGTCATTGTGCACAATAACTGTTCAGTTTAGTAGAAAATAGAAACTAACAGATAGACACGAGGGGCATTTAAGTCAAACTGGGATTTTTTGTGAGTGAAGGTGTGAAACTAGTTGACATTTACAGAAGACTTCAAGCACAGTATGGTAATGAGTCACTGAATGGTGCAAATGTTTTTACATCTGTGGATGACGATCCAGAAAAAGGTGACTTAATGCCCAGTGGAACGCATGATCCCTAAAAATTTGCAGATTACTTGTCACCAACTTGCGGAAGAGCATCTGTGGGAACTGGGAACACACAATCATTCACCAACACCACTTGCACATTACAGGAACTCAGCTGGGAGTTATTGACACATAAACTGTACATGTTTGGGCCATTATAGGGGGTCCTGGATGGCCAGCATTTCTGACATAAGGGCAGTCCAATCATGGATCTAAGAAAACTTTCTACCTTGATTCAAGCACGAGTGAAAAGCTAGGATAAGTGCATTAGTATAACAGGAGATTATGTAGAGAAATAAAGGAGAGTTTATTTTTTTCCGTTTGTCTGCTTAATTTTATCAAATTCCTCCCCATGACTAGGGACTCCCACATTAAGGCTACTATGATTACTCAGTCGGGAGGGCCGAAGATTATCATATGTTTCCTCCGAACCACGTTACGCCAACCGATCAAATCTTTTCAAACCACTCGCTCACTCACTATTGGGGGCAGCATAACACATTCGGAGGACAGCGCTATCTGCTCCTTCCGATTGCATAAGCTCAGAAACGCCCCTGATTGGCGGTAGAGCCATAATTAATGTGAGAGCACTAAGCGTCTCCCATCCCACCTCTCTGAGATAGCACGGCAGAGATTAGCTCTCTCTGGGCCCTCGGCTGCGAGAGGCTACAGCATCACCCGGGGATCGAACAAGCGATCCCCAGATGATAGGGCGAGCATGTTACCACTGAGTCCTGTTTTGACTTGAACGCCCCATCATAACATACATAAGTAGATAGATAGATCAAAGATAAAACCCTTTAACATCACAAATATCAGAGAATAACTTAAAATCAGCATAACCTTTAATTGACGAGAAAGCTTTTTCTTCAATTCTAGATGATACAGTACATTCCTTTTTTTTATCTCGGGTGTTATATTGTTATATTAATAACATACATACATGTTACTGCAGCTGAAAAGCCTTTAATTCTGAGAACTGTGTCATTTGCATGAGGATGTGCATTATTAGTGATATCCTGACAACTTTATGGAACATTTTTAATAACAAACCTGCTTGCAGAAGCTGGTCTTGTTGAGCTTGTGTACAACGAAGTTCCTCATTGGTCTCTTTTAAAGAGTCTCGCTCAATGATGATCCTCTGGAAGGTATAAAAACACAGTATAATTAAAGACAAACAGAAAGTATAAGATTGGTGTTCTGTAAATCTATGATATAACTGATAAAAGTTCATACCTCTTTCTCTTTCATTATGGCTTCATGCTTTTCTTCAAACTCCTTCATCTCGAACGCAAGATTATCGGCTCTGCGAGTCTCTTCAGACAACTTCCTGTGAAGTTCCTGAACCTGATTTAAAAAGATGAAAATGACTTGCTTGTGTCCTACTGCACACTTGGGTTGTGTATATCTGTGACTTTTATACTATTTGCATCTCCAAACACAAAGAAAAATAGATGCATGTCATTCACAGGATAGTTTTTTTAAAAAAAGAAAAGCATGAAGTCTGATAAAAAAAAAAAAACGTAAATACGTAAAAAAAAAATACTGTCAGGTTTGTACTACCATAAGTAGTACCATTCTCATATACAGTATTGAAGAAATGTAGTAGACATCAAGCCACCTTAAATTTAGGTCAATGTGCTGATGAGCTACAGTAGTTACTCAATTGGAATGGTTATTACCGTCGCGCTCACCGCCGTGTAAAAACGTCAGCGACCAAAATAAATCAGTTGCATTTCAAAGTCATTCGTAAAATGGCCGCCAGGTGGCGCAAAGTGACATTTTCGCTCGTT
>JAOVVB010000035.1:5756131-5774100 GCA_028570985.1 Heterobranchus longifilis
AATAATAATAATAATAATAATAATAATAATTATTATTATTATTATTATTATTATTATTATTAATAATAATAATAATAATATTATTGTTGTTGTTGTTGTTATGAAACATTTTTAAACCTGGCATGCACATTAGGAAACGCAGCCCAATACCACAAACTACATTAACACTCAGAATAACACTTACTACAGCACTGTGGGCAACTGGGAAGGGTTAGGGTTAGGGTTAAAAATCACAGTTACGACCCTGGAACAATATCATTACACTCTCACTTACTGACTCACTCACTGTCTATACTGCTTTATCCTGTATACGGGGTCTATCCTAGGAGACTTACTGTAGGGCGTGAGGCCAGGTACACCCCGGAAGGGGTGACAATCGATCACAGGGCTCACACATACACGCTCATTCACACTACAGGCAATTTGGGAACAGCAATTACTGTAGCCCAATCTGTCTGTCTTTGGACCGTGAGAGGAAACCCAACAAGCCTGGGAAGAAATTAGTTTTTCGTAACAACCCGGAAACAATTCCATTGCTCAAAATTTAATATTTTTTATGTGCATGATATCTTGTGTGAGAGTTTTACTGTAAGGTATTCTTTATGAACTATAAAAGCTGACTTAACTAGCTCACATTGAATGTAAACACAAAAAAATAACCCATCAGATCTTATTTAGTTGGTGGCACGGCAGCGTGGCTAGCACTTCACACAATCACCTTGCACCTCCAGGGTCTGGGTTTGAATCCTTGCTTGGTGGGTTTCCTCCAGGATTCCTTGGGGTACTCCAGTTTCCTCCCACAGTCCAAAGACATGCAAATTAGGCTAATATTCCCATATGCCCATAGTGTGTCAATGAGCGCGTGTGTGCCCTCATCCCCTAAGTCTGTAATGGCTCCAGGCTCCCCGCAACTCTTTATATAGGATAAAGTGGTATAGACAATGAGTGAGTGAGTTAGCTTATTCAATAACCCTTATTGAATAAAACCTTCAAAGAACCAAAAAAAGTGTAACATCTGGTTAAAGTGTCAAGTCTCAGGAATGTACAAATACCCTTTTCACATTCTGTAATTTAACTGTTTTGATAGCATTGGCTGATGTGGTATTCAAAATTATGACTTGATATACCACACATCATCAGTAAAACATATGTTTGTCTACTGTACCATTTTACTCTTCTCCCTGCTGTAACACTCCTAAATAAACCAACCAGTTAATTAATAAACCTTGCTGAGTTAAAGTATGTATGTTAGAGTAGGAAAAAAATCCAGTTCCCCAGGACCAGAGTCAGGAAACTACAATCTGTTTAATTTCCAAATATAGACTGTTTCACCAATTATAATACTTGATTAATGATGTGTATATTTTATTATTAGTGTTAATGAAAATATAGTGTATACGTTTAATATTGCATTATGTACATTTATTTCTGTTAACCTGAGACATGTGGTTTAAGGAGATAAATTCACATTCATGTGCTTTTTTAATAGTCAGTAACGGTCTCTCTTTAACAGATTTTCATTTGCCATGGGGACTTTACCTCTCAAGCAATCCACTACCAACGCCAAGAGCCTTGGAATGGCTGTTTAAAGTAAGTGTGTGATTAATTAAATGGCTTCCATAATGGAGGGCACACACACAGTGCTCTGTCTGCACAAACGAATTGAGGAGTTTATTTATATCAGCCCATACTTACCCACTAGGGGAGTGAGAGGCTTTACACGACGTGGCCGCACCTCTCATCACTGCCAGTCCCTGTACACCAATCAGAATGACCAGAAGGCTGAAGACTTTGCAATACCGAAACAAAGAAGTCAGTCTTACAAGCCAGCTTGTGAAGACTTGAGGTCCTATGAGGCAGCGAAAGTTTTAGCATGGCTTCACTGCCTGTCTGCGGAACACTGCCAGCTGCTTGTGGATCTCCTGTCTCTGTGTGGTGACTGTGCATCAAGATTCAGAATGGGCAACCAGGATGGCAAGCTACAGGCTCAACTTGAAGAAAATAAAAAACATCCTGTTCAAGATGACAGCAGTAGCAACCATCAACATACACTTTCTTTATCCCCAGAACACAAGAAATCAGCTTCTCGGGTTAGAAAGATTAAGAAATTAGGTAGCAAGAAGATTGTTGCTGATGAGTTCTTGCAGACTAAGTTGAGAAAGAAATTACAGAGCACTACGGCTTCAGAATTTTTAAAACATCAAAGGGATGCAGACTTGATTCAGGCAAGTGAAAAACAAAAGTTACCTGGAACCTCTGCTTCTATGCATGTACCACATACACCTGCATCAGATGCTTATACCAGGGTCAGCAGTGAACCGCTTCTCCCAATGGAAGAACCCTTTCAGACATGTCAGGAAGCCTGGAACTTCATGGAGGACTCACGTCTGTTTGGGTCAGAAATAGACCTCTGCACTGAGTTCACTGAGTTTGAGGACCAGTTCTTTCTGAGTTGCGGAGCATTTTCCTGTAGTCTCTCAGAAGCAAAGCTGTACCATACTCATCAGGAGCAAATGACCAATAAAAATAGCATTGCTTCAAGTGGAAAAGTGCTTTCTGCTGGGAAATACAATTTGCTGAATAATCATGAAGGTACACTTGTAGCTCCACTGTATGATGACATGAATAGGAGAGACATAGCTGTTGAAGCGGTGGCCAAAAGGATGGAGATAACTGATTCCAACCATGGAGGCAAAGAAAATTCTGCTCATGTCATTGAAGTAGGGCATCCTACTGCTAATAGTAGCTCTGCAATGGGACAAAACACCTGCCAACATTTAAGAGAAGAAAAGCTGGACGTCCAGAACATTGCTCAGGAGAACAATATGGATCTAAATGTTAGAAATAGATCTTTGCAGTCAATGACATTTCCCCTCAGAGAATCTCAAAATGAAACTTCTAATCTCAGGCCAAGGACCAAAAGCCCAATATCTCCTTCCCTTTTTGGGGTTTTTAACGTGTCCTATGGTCCATCCAACAGCCTCCAGAGTATGTCCCCCAGCCTGTCACCACTGTCATCTAAGTTGTCCAGTCCCCAACTGAACCATCGCATTGTACTTCTGCCTGAAGAGGATGTGTGTAAGGACAATGATCAAGACCGGTGGTTCCTTGAAACTGCTGGGTCATGGTTAAAAGGTGGAGACCAGACCAAACAGCCAACGGGGGCTATAGACAAAAATGGAAACAATAGAACTTTTAATAGTCTAGACCTGAACCTCAGCCAGAAAGCATCGGGAAATTCGACTTGGATCAATGATGGGACAGCCACTTCCAAAATTACAGGTAAGTGTGGAGTATGGTTTATATATTTACCCAGAGGAGTATGGGTGAGAAGGGCCCGTCTTGTGCCTTGTAAGGGGCCCTAAGCAGCTGTGCAGTTGTACTATATCCAATTAAAGAATAAATTTCTTTAGGAAAGATGGATTCTATATAAATAAATTGTATTATTTACCTAAATTAATATTTCCTAGACATTTTTGTCACATCAGCTTGTTGCTCCAAAGTAAAAGCAGTCAAGGAATGATCTGATCATTGATCATTATCTGCACCCGTTATGTTTTTATGCTTGAATGATTCATAGTTCACTTTGTGGTTTAACAAAAAAAAAACATCATTCCTCTGAAACTGCTTAGGTACAAGGCCTAGACTAAAAATGAGAGCCAAAAACTTACCTTCAGTAAGCCTGAAGAACTACAGTATTCCTCAAGATTGCATTAAAATATTGAAAAGACTGGGTCTTTGGAAGCAAAATATGAAGAAATGAGGAGTGCCTCAAGACTTTTTCACAGTATTGAAAAAAGTCTATCAGTATCTATATTTTTCTGTTCACAAGGCCTTGGTATTTATTAAATTTATGTTATTAAATAACATAATATTGTTAATATAAATATAACATTAAATGATATTAAATGTATGAAGATGCACTGTAAGGAAAGACTAAATTATAGTTCCCCAGATAGTGCCCAGCTTCCTTCTTACCATCTGATTGTAGATCATTATGTGTGGCAGGGCCAATTCAAGCTATTCTCTCTTATCATTGTGCTTAGAAAGGTCTGTAATTTGACTCACAAAGTCAGTTTGCTGGTTTAATAGGGTACACAGGCTTTGTTCTTACATTGCAGATGTTTTTTCCTCCATCCCGTGTCCATATCAGGGTCATGTTGGACAAAGCAATTTCATTTGTACATAGCCAGTGCTCAGTCCCATTCTACCAATTGCATGCAAAGCCTTATATACTGTATTGTAGCTGCAATATACTGTAAGTGAACATTGTCTTGCATATGTATATGGGTTTGTTTTATTTTATAAGATCAGACAAGGAGAAGGATGTGAAAGTCATTTTAGTCTGATAGGCATGCAAAAATTCTGTCAGTAGAGAAACAGGAGTCAGAGTATTCTATGCAGTAAAAGAACCCTTTGTGTTACATGTTCTTCAGACAAGGACATTTTAGTGGATAGTCTTGATCGCTGTCACTCCTAGAGTATCCAGAGTGAGGGATATAGAACCTTCCTTCAATAATTAAATACTCCTGTAAAGTTAGCGGGGTAAACAGGAGCAAAAATAGGATTGCTTAAACGGGTTTGGTTGGAATGCCCTTTACAGCTTGCCCTGACAGAATTACATCCCATGAAAGGCTTACAAAAGTACTAAAGCAACAGAGAGGTAGAATAAGATTGAGAATGTTACCACGATCATCTGTGGCTAGAAGTCAAAGGAAAAAATTGTTCATGCTTTAAGGAAGGAATGGATGAATGGATAATTGCTCTAATGTGGCAGTCTCAGGCTACGTTCACATTACCAGCCTGAAGTGACTGTATTCAGTTTTTTTTTTTTTACACTACTGTGACACAGATCTCGTTTGTTTATGGCTGTCTTAACACAAGGCCAGGGTGGCTTAGTGGTTAGCTCTGTTGACTTGCACCTCCAGGTGCAAGGGTCTGTGTGCATGTTCTCCCCGTGCTTGATGATTTCCTTTTGGATGCTCTAGTTTCCTCCCACAGACAAAGACATTGCCTGTAGTGGGCAAAGATGCATCGATGTGCTCATGCGTGCAGGTTCAGAGGACAGATGTGTCCGCATTAGAGTCAAATAAAAGTCACTTGTAATTATGAACGCGAAATGTTGTGACATACAAATCCGATCTGATAAAAAATATATATATTCATAGAAATTGTGCAATGTGTACGTAGCCACAGTGAGACGAGGCAGTCATGGGAACCCGTAAGCTCCCGAATACAGAAAAAGGAAGGTACTGTATGGCTTTGCATTGAGTTTGTTACATTGCCTTGTATTACTGCATGAGCGAAAATTCTAAAATATACTAATGATTGGCTTCAGGTGTTAGTATTTTACATTCTCTGGTATTAGGCTGAGAGATTTAGTGATAGATGTTGATTCATCTTAGGCACTTGCCTTCTATGATATCAATCAATATGTATCAGGTTATATTAGTTGGATAACAGTCTGGCTGTTAAACATCGTCCTCCAATACAACAGAAGAATCTTAAAAAATCAACATATTCCAGTTATTCCATATACCTACGTAACAGCTCCAGGATTTGATAAAGTATGATGCACAAGTGTAGAACATACAGTATGAAGTATAAAAACTTCACAGTTTCGCTAGTACTACAATAATCCTGACTTTGTCCTCTCTTGTGCAGACTAGTTTCAGTAATATCTAAACAATATTAAGTAATTAGTCTATGGGTCATATGAAACTGATCATGCCACAGAGAGTCAATTTATATTTTTTTCCTGGTCTAGTGGTTAGCAGGAAATGCAGGGAACAGTGTGCCTTATATTTTATTTAGTTGACATGAACAGAGCCCTTTGTATTCTATAATAACTTCCCTGATGCTGATTCTGATCTGTGAGGTTGCAGAGAAGGCTTTAGTTCCAGCGGAGTAAGATTAATCCTGAAAAGCTCTTATTGTATATATATATAATTATCTCAACGTGTAACTTTAAAAATATATATATATTCAAGAACCAATTCACTTGTTTCTTAAGTTTGTAGTTCAAGCCTCTAGGAATGTATACATTTTGTTGATAACCCTGTGTACAGTATTATCATAGTTTGCAGTTCTCATGTGTCATTACTGTTTTCAGTTAGTGTATAAGATGCAACCTGAACATGACTGCTCTTCATTTATAGCTGGGGTTTCTATATCAGAATATAGCATGCAGTGACTGCTGGTCACAATATTGAATCAGAGGCTTAAAACATCCTAGCAGTAATTAGATTTTACTATTCTGAAACCTGGCAGCATGGTGGCTCAGTGGTTAGCACTGTGGCCTCATACTGTACCTCCAGAGTTGGGGTTTGATTCCCAGCTCAGGTCTGTGTGCATGGAGTTTGCATGTTCTTCCTGTGCTTGGTGGGTTTCCTCTGGATTATACCCTGTCCAGGGTGTACCCTGTCTGTTGCCCTAAGTCTTCTGGGATAGCCTCCAGGCCCCCGCAACCTTGTACACAGGATAGGTGGTATAGAAGATCTCATGACTTAATTTAATATTCTGAAACCTTTATGGTTAAGCCTTAGAGCATGCAATCTAACATGCCATAGAAATCCGACTAGTATTATACTGTATATTGCCATAATACCATAATGATCTGAGACTTGGACAAATTCCTATATGACTGGGTTAGAGCATCTCCAAAACACCATGCCCTGTGGGCTGTTTCTGAATGCAGGGGCTACCACCTACCAAAAGTCGTCCTGCCAGCTTGCTAGTGACAAGGTCCTGGGCACCCAAGGCTTACTGATGCACGTGGGGTTTGACTCCAGCTAGTCTGGTCAGTATCTATTGCTGAAAGACCAGCTAGAATGACCATGCTAAACCCTGTCCACTGCTGAAAGTGCCTACAGTGGCTACATGGACCATATAGCAATCTCATCCCGCCCCCTTGAGAGAGCTCGGCCAATCAGCTCTCTCTGTGCCTCCGGCTGTGAGAGGAAAACAGCATCACCCGGGGTTCGAAGGGTGTCTGTATATACTTGTATGAACTTCATACTGTATGAGGAAAGCTGGATCTTACTCTTTTGGCTCAACTTCTTTCTGTTTAAAGACATTGATCAATTTAAAAAGGTTATCAGGTGTTAATAAAGTAGTGTCAATAGTGAGGGTCTGAGATATTTAATATTCACTGATTTAAGACGTAGTGTAATACTTAAAATGTGAATTTTAAGTAATTGAACAAAATATTGGTTTATACTGTGTTGTGTAAATAAGATTACTAGTAATTAAAAAAATATATATGTATGTAAAAATGTGTTAAATCTACCATCTTGACATAAAACTCATAGTTATCTAGGTCAGTACATAAGGAAAGTATGAAAAAGGTTGTATTTTTTATGCCATAGTTGTATGGCTTTATGGCTATTGTGGTATTCAGGAGAATAATCTCTCTCTCTCTCTCTCTCTCTCTCTCTCTCTCTCTAGCTCCTTGTCTAATATTGTACTGGAAACACAGCTGCTGTTTGGAGGCTATCAGCTGTCCTTTATGCAGACAAAAGGTATTAACCACATAATAAAACCACACCCAATTACACCTATCAAATATCATTCACACAAAACTGTAAACAGTAACATAACTTGTGAGTAATATATCGGCAGAGAGGACAATGTGTAAATTAAACAGCAACCAAAAAATTTTCCTGCTATTCAAACATTGTTGTCTTTTTGCATTCTAGATTGTTTCATATTTGTTGTTTTGTCCCATGTAGGTGAATGTCATGATTCACCTGTTCAGTGAGAGCAGATCAGACAAGAAACATAGAGAAGTACTGGGTCACGTTAGAAACTACAATAAACGCTATTCTGGAGAACCACGACGAGTAAGTTCTATTCCCCGTAAATCATTTCACTATAGACAAATACTTTGTAAAAAAATTTAATCATTTCTATAAGTTGACATTATTTGATCTCATGACCCCACACATTTCCCTCTGTATTTTTGATGAGTGACACTGGTTACCGGTAGAAACGACAAACAATGATTATGCTGTATTAATAATAGTTATAAAACCAGTTTTACTTGCTACTTTTCTCTTCCTCAGATAAGTGACTACCTATTTGATGCACCTTTCTTCTTGCTGCTTTTGTTCCGGACTTTGGGAAACATTGGCGGATTGGTGTGGCTTTTTCTGTTAAGAGTAGCACTGTGTGGATTCGGGGCAGCTGCATCCTTTGTGTCTTCATTAGAGGCAATGCCTGGACACTTCAGTGGGGCGTTAGGGCTTTTAGATGACTTAGTGGTAGTCTTCCTTCTGCTCATCGCCATCATTAACATCCACCAGCAGATGGGGCCAGAGAGGACAAGCAGGCCACACACAGTTGAACAAGGAATCCTGTCTGACGTGTTATAAAATGGAGGGTGAAGGACACTGGAGATCTAAGAAGCTCCATGAGAGACAATTGAAGTATAAAACATATTTCTGTCCCATAAATGGGACATAAATCAGAGGACGATTTGCATCATGTTCATCGGACTCCAGCGCTCAGCAAACACCGTGAACAGTGTGTACATGAGTTTTAAGCAGAAGAAAACTTCAGTGCCTCGTTATACCAGTTTCAGTATTACATGTGGGTCTGAAGAGCTTCCTAATCCTGCTTGCTGTTTTCATTGAGTCATATTTCAAGGTGTATGACTGTAAATATATATTTTTTTCAATGTACACTTAGATAAGAATCCATGTGTGATATCTTTTCAGACACTTCTGATGTAATATAATAAAATATTTTTGTATATTCATTGTTTTTCTGTAGCATACAGTGAATATTTAAGATGTTGAACAACCAGAAAATCTCTAGCACTCAAACACACACAATTATACTTAAATTATTATAAGTTGTTGGCCAGTTAGGAAGCTGGGGTCAGAGCACAGGATCAGCCAAGATACAGATTGACCCCTAGTATAAATATAGCTCTGGTCCGGCCTAGGGCACTCCAAAACCTTTATTATTTTATTTTATTTCTTTGAGTTCAGAGGTGGACTGTGTTTCGGCTCATTGTCCTGCTGCATAACTCGTGTGCTTGAGCTTGAGTTCATGAGTTTTTTTTTTTTTTAATGGTTCTTCTGTCACTTGCTGCGGGATTATGGGTAATCATCTCAGATGCTGTCTCAGTGCGCATGAGCGCGTGTACTGTTTATTATAACATTATGACCATGTGTGTGTGCATGCGTAAAGCAAAAGCAAGTGTCATTAGAAAGGTTCCTTGTTAAAGATCCAGATTCTCTCTCTGTCAGAAAGCAGTGATTCCGTTTTTAGCGTGTGTGTGTGCACGCGTGTGAAAGTCATCCTACACAGTAGCCCCTCCCTCCTCTCTTACCTGAGAGTGGGGGGGTGTGGCTACTTTATTTGAGATGAGGGAGGGGGCTACTGTGTAAGACGAGCGGAGGGAGGGAGGTCAGCTTCGCACACACTCTAACGTAAGCAATGCTCGGTCAGGATTCTTTTCAAAGGTAAAGTGCAGGTTAATTTGTTTTATTTTTACTTTATATTTTTTATTAATTATTTTTATATGAATATTTTGGGCTGTGGAACAAATCTGAGTTGCCATTATTTCTTCTGGGGAATTTTGCTTTGATATACTAGTGTTAAGATATACAAGCACGCTTTCAGAACAAATTATGCTCACAACCAAGACTTCCCATGGCCCCATTAAGTGATTTTTAACTGGTCTGGCAGTAATCAGGCCTGGGTGTGGGAAGTGAAACTTAACTTGGATTAAGTTATATAATTCATTCATGATTTAGCAAGGGGGAAATACTTTTTCACTCTGTAAGATTATTAAGCTTGTTTTTAGTTAAATGTTACTAAAAATTGTCAGTGAAAAGTTTAGTTCTACTAGCAGAGAATGTTTGTGAATTTTGATTAGAAATAAGCGAAATAATCTTAGATATGCTGTAATCCTATTATAAGAAACTGTAGATAAATTTAATTATATTCGAGATATTTTTACTTGCTAAAATATAATTTTTTGCAGCTCTGAATGAATAATACACACTTGCTTTTTAGTTCTCATCAAATGTTTATTACTTTTTTTCTTTAATTAGTGTTAAACTTGCAGTATAAAACTGGGAGATACATAAAACATATACATCCTGAAAAATCACAAAATAGTTTTCTAACTCGTTATTGATTCCAGCAGTCTTTCACTTCTCTGTAAAACAGATTCTCTTTGTGACTCTTTAGATAATTATGCAGTTCTTGCTATTACCATCACCCATCTGTCCTCAAGTTCATGCACAACAATGCACAACAATAGACTGTTAGAAAATGAAAGCTTTAAATCATTGTATGAGGTTGCAATACTGACATTTTATTGACAATTAATAATTTCTATTTAATCAAAATCACATGTACATTTAGCACAATTTGGGCCTCACTGCTAGCTCACGTTAACCCAGTCATTGGTGTCATCCCATTTTTTCCCCAATTCGTCACCTGTCAATTCTCATTCACCAGCAAGCTCTTCCCATCATACAGCCACTTGGGGATGGTTAACAACCACAACAGATGGTCATGCTGCGTCACAGGGCAGCGTAACACACTTGGGTAGAAAGTGCAATCCATCTTCTTGAGCCCACAGGTGCCTGTGATTGGTAAGTGTTGCTGTGATTGACAGGGTAGACAGAGTTTTCCACCCCTCCCATCCAGACACCACTGCCTTTGCAGAATCATTTTTTAAGGTAACTACAAGACTTCCCTACAGAGACTACAAAACTTTTTGTTTGTATATTTTTTTAAATAGATATCACCGTTTACACAGCTATCTAAATCCAACTTTTCTAAATTCATCATACAAATAATCACTGGCTTCCACAGTACCGTTTGAAGTTAGATGTACTGATGCAGTAAACATGTCCATAATCACTATGATGACAACCCTTCACTTTGACACCACACAGCAGCATTGTGGAACATGCGGAGCCAAGGCGAGGTCCGCAGTGAGGCCCGGAGAGGTGCAGGTGCCCAGGCCCACTGCCAGTCCAGCACTGTGCGCTCCGGGTGTGGCATCATGGCCAGGTGGCGCCCATCAGATGAACAGATACCCGCTATGCCCAGGGCGGAACCATTTGGGTTCAGGGGGTAGGTTTCAGTGGGGGCTCCAGAGTCATCCACATAGCGCAGAGGTGCCAGAGATGCACTGACCAACTGCTGCTGTGCCTCAGGGGAGCTGAACTGCATTAGACCTGTGCAGGAAGTTTGGATTCATTAACAGAGGCTTATCTATATAAGTAATATATGTAAAAATTTTCCTGACATTCATGGATAGAAGTCATGATCAATATTGAATGTATGTTTTTAAATAAAAAAGTGCCCTCCAGGTAAATATTTGCTTGTGTGAAATTCTTAGCCTCACCTTCTCCATGGGCAATCCACACTCCCAGGGCAGATCCTTCCATGCCCTTCAGCATAATGGCTGGTGAAGGCAGAATGCTGACACTCACAAAGCGGGACTCAAACCGACCTGACTTATTATGGGTCAAGGCCACCTGAGAGCCTACAACAGAGAGGGTTTTTTATTTTCTCTGAGCACTGAAAAAATAAGCAGGTGACACAAAGCTAGAAACAAAAAAGGAATTTCGATGCATGTCTTATCATGCAAAATAAATGTTAAAAGCAACATTAATACAAAGCAACATCCATAAAACTTAAAAACTTTCAGTACACATAAAGTAAAGACTACATTTTTAATTGTTTTTCTTTCATTTGGAGACAAGCCTTTTTATAACGCCTCAGAGGATTTCCCATCTCACCTCCATCCTGTGCTCCACCCACCCATCCCAGCAGAGCCAGGAGCTGACAGCCATTACACACCCCTAGACTGAGTGTGTCACTACGATGCCGGAAACGCTCAAACTCCTCTCGGGCATTGGAGTTAAAAGTGACAGTTGCTGCCCAGCCTGAGAACACATTTGGATGACATTACATAAATATTATGATACACTAAAACACAAAAGAAGCAGACTATACAGTATGTAGAAAAAAACTGCATTCATTATGGAAGAGAATGTAATTTGTAAAACTTTTGCGCATCTTATAAAGTAAATGTTAAAAGTACCAGAGCAGGAACAAAATAGTTCACTTTTCTGATTAGGTTTCCTGATTAGGCACAAAACTATTAATTAATATTAAAAATTTTACAGAGCTATTTCACCATTTCACTTACCATGCATGTGGGATCCATTGTGATGTGTGTATAGTATTGTGTGTATGGGTTACCTTTGGCTGATCCCAGCACATCAGCGTAACTGAAGCCACCTACAAACACAACAGCTCGGAACGGGTCCAGGGTTGTTGAACCGGAGCAGAGGTCTTGCATTGTGACATCCCATACCTGCAGACAACAGAAATCAACATCATTATCAAAAAAGAAGAAACATCTGGTATAACATTATGAGGTTATGTTTTAAGTCTGCCTATCAAAATGACTTTTTGTTTATATACTGTATGTATTTATGTACTAGTCCAAAAGGGTTGTTACAGTGTCACAGTTTCACAGATATTGTGTACAACTAGATGGCTCTCTCAACCATGACTATTTCAATATACAAAGTAAATTACACTCCTGTCTTCATTTGGCTCACCGCACAATGCCTTTGTGCCAGTCGCTCTTTAGTGATTAGGTCATACACTGAACAGCTCTATTATTTAGGTTCCCCTTGTGCCACTGGGGCAGCAGGATGTTGCCAGCGGATCCTTTGGGTGCTGTGGGTTGCAGGGTGCGGCCCTAATTGATCGGACTTGTTTGCCTGGTGCATACCATTAATGTGTGATTAGCTTGAGATCTGAGGAGTTTGGAGGCCAGGTTGGCAGCAGACTGTGGTGCACTGGGTGTTCTGGTGCCTTTCTATCATGGCCAGCATTGCCTTTTTTGTTGATTTGTGCGCCATTTGCTTTTCTGTGGGATCGGACCAGATTGATGACATTTAAAAGGGATTGTCAGAGTAGTGAAGTTTGTTGGAATTTTAGGTATATTCTTAAAGATCAGGAATTCTCCAGGACCTGTATCCCACACAGTTTGTCATCCACCACCACCAGAACACGCTCACTGAACCTGATAATTGACAGATTAGTCAAATCAGCTGGCCCTCCAGGACAGGAGCTGAAGAGCCCAGGTTGTCACCAGTTTCCTTTTGATTCTGTAATGCAGCTTTGCAGCAATGACCATTAAATTGAACTGGTATAGATGCTGTGGCCACTTAAACCGCTAATGATTTAATAATAAAGTGCTCAGATATTTATGTAATGCTAAATATCTTAAATAATTTATTAAAACAAGGTGCAAGCAAAATAGTTGAAAATTTTAATAAAGACACTTTCACCACTAAGATTAACAAAATCACTTATTCTGTCCATCTCCATCACCAAATCATTACAGACATTCCCTCTGCCACGGTTCAAAATTCTGGGATGGTTTCTTTTGTTTCCATTTAGTTTTTTTAGTTTTTTTTTTAAGATATGCAAAGATAAAGTTACACTATAACTAATTCCTTACTCTCTAATGAATTCAAACCTAAATGTCTATTTGTGTACCTCAAATCCCGCCATATAAAGAGAGACAGACATCTCTCGATCACCGTTGCTGCCTTCCTCACGGATAACTGCAACACGAGGCTTGCCCACAGCTACACAACATCACAGCACAGACATCATGTAAATCAGTTATTTAATCAAACACATCAGAGCAGTTCACATCAGAACGTTCACAAGCTGATCTTTTCACTTAAGAAAAAAGTTTTACCTAGCTCTTTTGCTATCTGTGTTTTAGCAGGGTCAAATGTCAATTTCAGGTAGGGCTGGGTACGGATGGACAGGCCCTGCTTTTCCTGCTGTATGCACAGTGGATTGGCCTGCAGATACTCCAACTGGAAGCTTGTGCTCTCCCATATTTGCCTGAGCAGGGGTAGACACTCATGCAGCACTTCCTGTCCACACAGGCTCACCCTGACCTGAACAACAAACAAACAAACAAGATTAAAAAAAATTCAATTAGTTAATTATTTTTCATTTAAAAACCATGTTGTAAAAGACACTAAATGAGAATTAGGAATCCTTCATGAAGCTTGAGGTCTTGGGTGCAAAATGCAGTTTGTGGCTCATCTATGAAAGCAAGGGCTTCAGATCACTCACAGCAGGTCAAACTGGGCATATTAATGAAAGCTTCATTTACAACTTTATACAATTTAAATTCTGTTCTATGTGAGAAACATTTTTTAAATACTATTCAAGTCAACGTTCCACTGATTTGATCATTGCTCTGGATGTCGGGCAATTGTGGGGGTCCATTTGTACCAAAGTGCCATTATGGAAACCGCAACAAGGGCAAACAGAGGCCCACTGGGCAGGACTCATGTAGCCCCACAATCACATGAAGAACAGCACAGATAACAGCATGACCGCTTATTTGGTTTAGTTTAAAAAGAATCTGTGCCACCCAAGATCTTGTTTTGTAGCAATTAGAATGAAATATAATACGATTTCTCAGACAAATGTAAAGTGTAATTGTAGACCTAAGAGTGCCTAAGAAGCAATTACTCCTGCAAAGAGTCCCAGAGGGATTCTGGGGATTCTGGAGTGGATAATGTTTGTACATCAGAAATGCTTGTGCACCACTGAAAAATGTGTCTTTTTTCAATGCCTGAGTGTTTAGGGCTTGTTTATGGTGTTTTAAGTGGTTTAAAGCTGGTGGTTTGAACGAGGGCTAGAAATTATGCAACTAGGGTTACTGGTGACAAAAAACTAATGTGCTTTATTGAACATACAGTAATATGTGAAAGTCTTGAGCCATCCATAATTGCTTCCAAAGAGCCAGACCTTCTTGTATTGTTCAATGTACTTTTTGAGAAAAGTTCTCCAGGCTTCCTGAAGGACTTTTTTTGACTCATTTTTTGCGAGTTATTTTCAGTCCAGTTCCTGTACCTGAGCAGTTTAGAGGAATGGTATTTGTATGTTAAGCCACACAGTGACATAAACCATTCAAGCTAAAAAATAAAAACATTTAACCATTAGGCAGTGTGAACCAGCGAAAAACAGATGGAGATGATGACAGATAATCAGGCAGGTGTTTAGTACACTGGTGATACTAAATGCTGATTGGTTGGAACAGATGATGGGAGAAATTAGTTGCTGCCGAGTTTGCTACATAAAGAACAAATTTTAAAATGTTATCTTTAGGATCTTTGCAACTTCTCACAGTAAAATGTTTGTTCCTTCTTCTTCAATATAATCTACATTATTCACTCACTCACTCATCATCTATAGTGTTTAATCCTGTATTCAGGGTCGCGGAGGGGCCCTGAATCGCAGGGCACACACACATACTGTGCACGCACGCACGCACGCACGCACGCACGCACTACGAGCGATTTGGGAACGCCAATTAACCTAACCTGCAGGTCTTTGGACTGTGCGAGAAAACCCACCAAGCACGGGAAGAACATGCAAACTCCATGCACACAGAGACAGGAATCGAACCTGGCTGGGAATCGAACCCGGACCCTGGAGGTGCAAGGAGACAGTGCTAACCACTACACCATCATGTCACCACCTACATCATTTAATTTAATTCAATTTAACATGAAGAAATGAGGGGGGGGCTGAAGACTTTTCCACTGTACTTAAACACCCTTATGGTGAAAACATCAGAACAGCTGGACAGCTTTCTGGATGACTGAATAGCATCAAATCTTTCCTGTATAGTACCCTACAGCATTAATGTCTTCCTCACAAGCTGCCGCTAGCAAAATGTATCACTTTTCGCAAGTTACAGTAAATGTATTTGGACAACATGTGAAAAAAGAAATATGAGCTAAACATTAACAAAAAAATAATGCTTTCATGACTTTGGAATCCTAAAATGTGACAGAATATATTAACACACTGTTACACTGTAAGTGTAGAGAACTTTTGAAATACAAGAGCTCACCATGGAGTCAGGTCCGAAACCACAGGTGGTGCCAATCTTGTAGCAGCCTAGGCCAGCGCGTGTGTACCGCTGACACACACTTTCCACATCACTCTCACACACCTCCAACACCAAACCCAACTCTTCTGAGAACAAAGCCTCCATCACTGAGGAAAAAGAGAGACCATGAAGAAACTTTCAGCTTGCAGATTTTGACATTCAGACATCAATCATACTGACCTCCAACTCCATCAAAGGGCAAGTCAACTTCTATGCCACGATTTCCAGCAAAGGCCATCTCCAACAGACAGGAAATGAGTCCTCCATCGCTGACATCATGCCCTGCACTCAGCAGACGATCTTCCATACACACACAAACAATGTTATGACCAAGATATAATAAAAAACTAAAACTAACAAACAAAAAAAAATACGATAACTTTTTTACCTTCGATGAGTGCCTGTGTGGTGTTGAAGCAAGCTGAGAGAAGGTCAGGATTATCCAGGTCTGGACTGCAGTCTCCCAGCTGATCATAACACTGAGCAAGAGCAGAGCCCCCGAGTCTGTATTTGCCCGCACTCACAGGAACATACAGCAATACACCTGACCAAGACAGAGACCAGCTTATTACATTTTCCAACAACATTCCCCTTAACTATTACAAGTCCTAAAAAAAAATGCAGACTGACCTTTGCCCTCTGGGTCATCCAGGTCAGGGGTGACAGTAGCAGTAATATCGGGACACACAGCATACACAGAGATGACCAAAGAACCTAAGAGACAAAAATGAAGACAGGTTCAATTTAGTCATTTGATCAGGTCACACACACAAACTACACACAAAAACATATATACACATACACAAACACAAACCTGGTGCCTTGACGGTTTCTTCACCGACACGAGCAGCCATGCTGAGGGAGTCCTTTCCGCCATCCACAGCAATGCCCAACTGACCCATGACCTCGCACATAGCCTGACACGCCTCCCACAGACAGGCCCCTTCACCTGGCAACTTCGCAGCCCACATCCAGTTACCGCTGCACTTTACATCCTGAGAGAAGCACACACAAAGTGAGTAAAAAAGCATGATGAAAACACAAAATTACCAGAACTATGTCTTAAATAATAACTTGTAATTACTAATCAGCAAACTTTATTTCTAAAAGCTTTAAATATATTGTTGAACAGTGAGGTGTGGGTTATCAAACCCTGTTTTTGGGACAACTCCCAGTTGTAACATTTTTGTACAAATAACAACCTTTTCAGTGCATTACAGGATTTTTGTCAACACTGTCAGACATTAAAAGAGGTATGTAAATTATATTTATTTTCTTGAAAACATTTTTGAAAATGTTTTGTAAATGTCATAACTATTTCAAAATTCAATGCAGCACCTTTTAATAGCATTTAATTAGGATAAAAACTGTCTTCCTTATTACAAAAAATCATTCATTGTTTTTTTTTTTTACATAAAAACAGTAAAGTAGCAATCCTATTAATAAAATCTTCCTTAATTTGTTAAGAAATGTAATATTTCATTAGAAATACACTACGGTGGGAAAAACTCATAAAACAAAACAAAAAAATACATAAACAAAAACATTCCCACCTGACGGTGTCTGACATTGTTGACATCTACAGTATACACTGTGGTCGAATTGTAAAAAAAACATTCAAGGGGGATGGTGTGGTCAAGTAACCATACAAAACAATTGCAAAATGTGTCAAAATTTTAAGAACAGTTTTATTAACAAAATGGAAGCTTATTTAAATCAACTTGGAGCCATCAAAACTAAAAAATATGCATTTAAACATGCAATTGTCAAAACTTATTTCATTCTCTTTCATGGCTTTTATCTGGGGAGGATTAAGAGAGTAGAACATAAAACTGCCAAACATAAGTGATTAAATAATTAAATTTAATAGTATTGTAGTTTTGTATGACTACGCACCAGTCTCTCTCTCCCTCTCTCACGCACGCACACACACACACACACACACACACACACACACACACACACACACACACACACACACACACAC
>JAOVVB010000035.1:5782174-5796268 GCA_028570985.1 Heterobranchus longifilis
TTTAAAGGTAAAGTGCAGATTAATTTGTTTTATTTTTACTTTACAGCAGTGATTCCGTTAGTGTGCGCGCGCTCGAGTGTCATTAGAGAGGTCCTTTGTTAAGTTTCCCGATAAACAGTGTTTCTGTTAGTGAGTGTGTGTGTGTGTGTGTGTGTGTGTGTGAGTGTGAAAGTCGTCCCACACAGTAGCCCTCCCCCCTTTCAAATAAGAGAGGAAGGGGGAAGGGAGTCATTTCACTTTAGCTACACTCACACACACACACACACACACACATTCACAGAGCGTGCATCCACAAACACACACACAGCGCGTGCACGCACAAACACACTAACAGAAACACTTATCTGTCTGCATTAATTTTTACTTTTTTCAAAGGTAAAGTTAAGGTTAATTTGTTTTATTTTTACTTTATATTTTGTATTAATTATTTTTATTTTTTTGGGGGGGTTGTGGAACGATGTTTTCATTATTTCTTATAGGGAAATTCACTTTGATATACAAGTGTTTTAATATACACTACAAGCACGCTTCTGGAACAAATTATGCTCGCAATCCAAGGTTCTAAATAATGTATAAATACTGTACACACACACACACACACACACACACACACTGAATGTATGCGCATATATACAGTAGTTTATATATACTTACCTTTGAAAAGAATCGGAAAAGAGGATCGACAAGAAGTGTTGATTTAAATAAAGTTGGAAACTGTTAAAGTGATTTTAAAGACTTTAGATTCGATTCACCAGTCTGCAGTTAGGCAAACGAATAGACACACTTTGAGACTGTGGTTTCGCTACCAAGAAGTGGGCACCCAGTCAAAATGACCCCAAGAGCACAACAAAGACTCATCAACGAGGTAACCATTAATGACTGCCAAAAATTTTAAGGCATTATTAGAACTGGCTAACATCTGTGTTCATGAGTGTACAGTACGTAAAAAACACTGAACAAGAAGGGGTCAACCAGTTATTAATTCCCAGGGTTTATTTATTTTTCCACTACCATTTTGAATGTTAAATGAGAGTGATCAAAAGGACAAGACCAGATTTTTTGTGATATTATTTTAAACACATGATATTTGTTAATACCCTTGACTTAGATTAAGATCAGATCACATAAATGAATGCAGAAACCCTTGAAATGGCAAAAGGTTCACAGATATCAAACTGTAGATTTGTATATACATAGACTCTCTTGAAACAGTAGCAAGAAAAAGTTTGTGAACTTTGTACAATTTCTCACACACACAAACACAAAATATATGGGGATAATATAAAAAAGAAAATGAGAAATGAGACAAAATCTCACACATATACACAGACATTTAAATATTTTGATAACTAGACGTGAAAAATATTTGATGTCAGAAACTGCATGATCCATGAGCCTTCAATTTTTCCTACCTGGCTCTGCCTGCTCCTTCTTTACATGGTTATCCTCGATAGATCCCAGTCCACCGCTGAACATTATCGGCTTAATCCATTCTCGACGCTCACCATTGGCCAAGCGCATTCCAAATGAGCGTGCAAAACCTTAAGTCATCAAGATAAAAGTGATGATGGAAAATGAAAATGGAAAATAAAACATTAATATTAGAAACGAAAACATACTTCTAACCAATTTGTCTCTTTCTTACACATGGCACCAAGTCACACCACAGTATACCTGCAAGCACTGGCTCTCCAAATTTGTTTCCATAGTCCGAAGCTCCATCGCTGGCTTCAATAGCCACCTGCAAAGGAGGGGCAAAGCTGGAAGGGTACTCATAAACAGCCTCCTCCCATGGAAGGCCAAATCCTACAGTGAAAGGTGGCCAAGAGAATAGTGGGACTTTACTTCCATGCCAACACTTTTTCGTAACTTCAGGTACATTTTATATTAACACCAAGCCACAGTAAGAGCCGGGATGATGCATTCTGAAAGCCAAACCCACCTGGGATGTGGAGGTTGCCAAAGCAGTACCCAGCAGTCCCTGCAATCACATGTCCACCTCGGCCGGCGCTCTGTACGTCTCGGATTCGCCCACCGGTACCTGTGGTGGCACCACTGAAAGGAGCGACACCTAGAGTTCGAGTAAAAAAAAAAAAAACAACACCTAGGATTCACTCAGGAGTCTTGTTTTCATCTTTTGCATCAGGAAAAAGGCATACAAGAATGATTGCATTTTATATACTTATTAATTACTTCAATTATATTGCTGGGGAGTATTAAAAATGTTAATGTTTACCTGTCCCACATTAACTTAGGGTTACTGTGGTCACCTGTGGATACGTTGTCTAGCCGAATCAAACAAAACAAAATCCCCGTTTCAGAAGGGTCAAACTATTTACCTGCATCAACATTATAACCAGCATTATTAAAACCTGAAAGGATAGTGCGGAACCCCCAACTTAACTGAATAAAAATGTGGTCAAGAAAACCATCATGAATGAAGATCAGTTAAACATTTGGTGAAGTTGCAACATAAAAAAATGTACAGTAGAAATTAAAGCTGTGTTTAATAGTGAAAGTATGCATGTTTAATGGAGAGGACTGTGGCCATGTACACGCCTCTGGAGGCAGTGTTAAGATATGGGGTTGCTTCAGTTGGTCAGGTCTACAGTAGGCTCAGCAACATTATGTGGCAATAAAAATAACTCAACTGATGACTTGAATGTACCAAATGACCAGGGAATCACATCAATGTGAGTTTTTCTTCTCTAATGGCACAGGCTTATTCTGTTAATATACTGTACATCTAAAAAAAATGTAAATCCTGGTATATTTAATTCCATTATGACCTGCAAGTGATAGGGACCTTCAGAGCCACAGGTTTCACAACTCACTTGGAGCCAGACCATTTTCAGAAGTTACTGGGATTGAAAATGTAAAAATAATAATAATTTATTTTTATTTTTTTTGCATTTATATGTCTATTAATCGTGCACTAGTAATAACCCTAGTAACCAGCCATATGTATTATCCATATTTCTTATCTTTTATTTTATGTATAACAGATTTTTTTTGTAGCCTGTATATCAGTTTTAAATTACATTTGAAATTCTTTGCTGCACAGCAATATCCTAAATAACTATAGTCCTGTAACTTGTGCTCATGCTCTGACCTGTGGGGAAGTTGTGCGTTTCTGCAGTGAAGATGACATGTCTGGTGGTGCGTCTGGTCTTGTAGCAGCTGGCCTGTGCAGGGTTAGTGGGGAACATGCACTCCAGCTCCATACCCTTAATACCACTGTGCACATGCATATTTGTACACACACACACACACACACACACACAGACACACACAGAGACACACTAAAGCTGCTGGCACACTCAGAGATGGTTATCATGCTGGCTGGCTGATTTTCTCACTCTCTCACCTGCTGTTATCAGAGAACTTAATGACATTGTTCTGATTGCTGTGTTGCTGCGTGCCCATGATCAGGCTGAACAGAGTGTCCTTTTGTTCTTTTCCGTCAATCACCATCCGGCCTCGGAAGAACCAGTGCCGACTGTGCTCACTGAAGTGAAGAAAAAAAAAAAAAGAGACAAAATTATTCGTACAAATTTCAGAAATACGTTATCGTTTAATACAAAACAAATTCCCCTATATGGAGAAAAGAAGGAAAAAAGCTTGTGATGGAAAACGTATTGATAATGAAAGCCCAAGGGAAGCGGAGTGTTTCTCAGTTATTCTTCACTTATAAATCCACACACCTGTTGGACTGAGCCAGGTCAAAGCATTCAACACTGGTTGGGTTTCTCTTCACCCTTTGGAATAAAGCTGTGTAGTAGTCCAGGTCCCAGGAGTCAAAGGCTAGTCCTGCTCACACAAGTATACGAAAGTACACTCTCAGTACACAGTGATACGAAACAACCTTCCTCCAAGACCAAGGTGCGACATACATACAACATAAATTAACAGAACAACAAAAACACATATGCAGGTACACACTAAATGAGGTTACATTCACTTTTAAGTATTTTATTATCAAGATGATCCACATTTTCACATTTATCACAAATGTTGATTGTGATATTCTACAATAGCATGCAACACAAACTATTAGATATATATAGACTATATATATATAGAGAGAGAGACAAAAAAGCTTAATTTATGGATACACTTAATGCATGGATACACTAATGAGACACCCACTTTTTTTTCACTCACATTTACTCATCTGTGTGTCTAGATACACACATATACACATACACAGAGACAGACAGACACACACACACAAGTGCCTTGTGACCCAATACACTCCAACTCCACTCATGACACTTCTTCCAATTAAGTTGAACATGATGTGTTTTCATCCTTACCCTTCTAATCCCAACTCAATCTACTACTTCTTTCGAATGCTAGAAGAATATTCTAGTAATGAAGCTCAAATTTAACTTTACTTAGGTTATAAAACATTGCTCACCAAGCTCGTCGTTGGCCCTCTCCAATGCAGCACGGCCTTTTCCTAAAATGTCAACTTCGAACACTTTCTGCGGCTGAACGTCCACAGAGAAAGATGTGATGGGTTTGGTGTAGACACACTCAGTCATGGTGTCGTACAAGAGGCTGATCAACTTCTCCATCTCTTTACTGCTTCTCTGCCCATGCAGCTCATCCTTCAACGTAAGAAATGTGTCTATTATTTACATGCTTACTTAAAACAGTGCAAGATCAAGTTATATTATTTCAACCAACAGTAACAAGGGGATAGTGTTGAAAATGAATGAATGAATACTTTATCATTTAAAAGCATACAATGGTATTGCACATTCAGAATAAAATTACATTAATTCGCTGCTTTGACTGATAAGAATATATTGCACAGTAAATAAGTTGAAAATATATTGATCAATAAATAAATAAATTACAGGCTGATTAATAAATACATTGTACAGCTGATGAGAATATGTTGCGGAATGATTAATAAGCAAAATATATTGCACGACTGGTGAAAATATGATAAATATATTGCACAGATTTCCTTTCCGAGGCCGAATGGCTACAAAACCAGATGGAGATACAACTGGCCAGCACACTTTCTATAATGTTACAGTAGAGAGTGGTTATGATAATAACAGTAGATTTCCTGGGCAGACGAAAGGGTCAAAATTACTAGCAGTTGTGGATTTAAAGCAAGTTGTTGATTTCCTTCTCTATCACATGACCTCCATCTCTTACTTCCACTTACACAGGATCCCCAGTTGTGTCATATTCTCTCTATATTGTTTATATTACTATTAACCTGACTTAAAGGAAAAATACAAATGCTTGTATGAAACAGATCTAACATAAATGACCAGTTTTGTTCAATATTATATGTTTAAAACTTAAAGTGAAGATTAAACAACGGAAACAGATATGTCTATAAGATGTGTTTGACCATGTGCAATCATAAAGTTATATAACCATGAAAAATTATTTATTTTTTTTTTAACGTTATGATTAAAAAAAAAAAGAAAAAAAAAAAAAAAAAAAGAGCTACACCATGTAAATGTTCATGGCGTACAGTCACAAGCCTGAACTGTAAGTTTGAATGAAGTATACAAATTTCATGAATGAAAGGCCAAGTAAAAGCTTCTTTCCAAAAAGATCATAGCAGGATGGCTTCAGCTCTGTTCAGTCTGGCAGCACAAATCAGATTTTTGACATATTCGGATTGCAATCATTTTAGAATCGGATTGCTTCCATGCAGTCTGACCAGGGGAAAAAAAAAATAACACAATCTGATTTTTGAAAATCTAGTTCACATCCTTTCAGTTTAATATCAGATCCCTAATGATGTGTTTCAGTCTGGATGCTATGTGCTCAAATTGAATTTTAAACCGTTAAACTGATAAATAGAGAACATCAGTCCCTGGACAGAAGATGAAGTGATATCAGTGCAGACAAAGTTAGAGAAAATGTACAGAAACTGTGAAGAATTAAAATATGAAAGATCGCGGTGCATGCAAACCTCCTGCATCGTCACAACAGCCGGTCAACAATGTGTCAGATAATCCACTGCCAGTCTGAACAGACACAAATCCTGTCTGATCACTTTCAAATAAGATTGTGGACAGTCAGTCGTACAGATCAGATTGGTGAAACAAATCAGTTTGATCTGCAGCCTGAACAAGGCCATATGTAGGCAGAACTGCATCTACACAAACCACAAAAGTTCTATAACAGCAGCCTTTGGTGTAATGAGACAAAGATGGAAGGAAATATTTGGTCATCACACACAGCACCATGCCTGGTGAAAACCACAAACACCTCAAACCAACTGTCGAGCATGGTGGTGAAGGGGTGATGATTTTAACTCAAACCTGCAGTAATCAAGACCATGAAGAACTTCACTTTATACTAAAATATTCTTAAGACAAACATAAGATAAGATAAACCTATATTAGTGCCACAAGTGGGAAATTTGTTTTGCCACGGCAGCAAGTGGACAGTACAAAGTTAAAACATGAAGCCATCTGTCCAGCAGCTCAATTTGGAAGGAATTGCACATTAATCACACCAGCAAATCAACACATAAATGGCTATAGAAAGAAAAAAAATGAAAAAAAATCAAGGTGTTGGACCAACCAAGCCCAGACCTCAACCCCACTGAAATTCTGAGATATGATCTTAACAGAGCTGTGCATAACCCTCAAACATCAATTAACTAATATGAGAGACTGAAAGGTGGTTCTACAACATTATTGAACAATAGGGTGCACTTATTTTTCCACACTTGGTTTCTGAATATTGCTTTATGTTTTTTTTTTTAAATAAATGTCTACATATTTTTTGTTATTTATTTCATGTTATCTTATTAGTTTCTTAGGACCACACCATTGTTTTTAAAGCTCTGATAAATAAAATCAGGTAACTGAAACTGGAGTGTACTTTCTTTCGCCAATAACTGTATGGACCGGTATGTTTTGTAATAATCACTGATTATTATTAGAAGTACAGTGCCTTGCAAAAGTATTCATACCCCTTAAACTTGGACATTTTGTCACATTACAACCACAAACATAAATGTATTTTATTGGGATTTTGTGGCACATAATTGTAAAGTGGAAAGAAAATGCTAAATATTTTTCATAATTTTTTACAAATAAAAATATAAAAAGTGTGGTGTGCATTTATATTCAGCCCCTTTTGTCGGATACCCATAACTAAAATCCAGTGAGTCAATTGCCTTCAGAAGTCACCTAGTAAAATCTATTTTACTAAAAAATTAGTAAAATAGATTCCACCTGTGTGTCATTTAATCTCAGTATAAATACAGCTGTTCTATGGAGCCCCCAGAGGTTTCTTAGAGAACATTAGTGAACAAACAGCATAATGAAGCCCAAGAACACACCTGACAGGTCAGGGAGAAAATTGGATAAAAAGTTTAAACTGGGTTATAAAAAATATATATTCTAAGCTATGAACATCCCACGTAGTGCTGTTCCATAATCATCCATCATCTGAAAATGGAAAGAGTATGACAACTGCAAACCTACCAAGACATGGCTGTCCACCTAAACTGACAGGCCGGGCAAGGAGATCATTAATCAGAGGAGAAGCCAAGAGACATATGGTAACTCTGGAGGAGCTGCAGAGATCCACAGCTCAGTTGGGAGAATCTGTTCACAGAACAATTATTAATCTGGCCTTGCGTGTGGAAAGAAAACCATTGTTGAAAGAAAGCCATAAGAAATTCTGTTTGCATTTTGCAACAAGCCATGTAGGGGACAGGGCAAAAGTGGAAGAAGGTGATCTGGTCAAATGAGACCAAAACGAACGCTATGCATGGTGGTGGCAGCATCATGTTTGATGAAAACCTGTTATCCTCGCAAAAGACTTGACACTGAGACAAAAGGTTCACCTTCCAGCAGGACAACGACCCTAAGCATACAGTACAGACAGAGCTACAATAGAGCGGGTTAGTTCAAAGCATATTCATCTGTTAGAACGGCCCAGTCAAAGATCAGACCTAAATCCAATTGAGAAACTCTGGTAAGACTTGAAAATTGTTGTTCACAGACACTCTCCATCCAATTTGACATAAGCTATTTTGCAAAGAGGAATGGGCATGTTATGATGTGCAAAGCTGGAAGAGACATACCCCAAAAGATTTGCAGCCGAAATTGCAGAGAAAGGTGGTACAGTGGAACCAGGTAGCGAGTAACTTGGTCTGTGAGCATTTTACAAGGTGAGCAAAAATTTGTAATAATCTTTAATTTGATGATCGAGCAAGGATTGACATATGAGTAGTATACATTTACTTTGTCTGCCAAGCGTCATGTGATCACAACTGAGCCAATGGTTGTACTCTCTCTCGCACTGTGGGTAACTGTCTCCCATGCTCAGTCTCAGTGTGCACCCTAACAAGGTTCCCAGGGCCTTTGGAAGAGAAACAGACTCCCAGCACACAGATCCTCCACCATCCTTCACAGTGGGCATGAGGTCCTTTTCTGCATACTCATCTTTTGTTTTACTTCAGACCCAGACAGTGTTTGTTGCCAAAAAGCTCTATCTTAGTCTCGTCTGACCACAGCACATGGTCCCAGTTGAAGTCCCAGCAAACTCCAGATGTTTATGTTTGTGATCGTAGGTGAGAAAAGGCTTTTTCCTTGCATGCCTCCCAAACAGCTTGTTGGCATGTACTGTAGATAGCATCTGCTGGTTGTTATGAAGACTTTGTGACCCTAAGATGCCTCTTTTTGATGCAGGTCTCTAAACTTGGGTCCTCGTCCAGCCTTGTTTGTCACTATTCCAGTTGTTTTAAACTTCTTAATGATGCCTCTGACTGATATGGGCAAGTTTAAGCGAGTGGCCATTCTTGTAGCCATTGTCTGACTTATGAAGGACGACAGACTTCTGCCTTACTTGTCTTTCCCATGTTGAAGAGTGGATAAGAGAAAAAGGCCTCTGTGTTACATTTATACCATTGGCAAACAGTGCAAAAACAAAAGCACTGTGAAGTCATGAATTATTAATTTACCATTTCTAGATACTCTGATCAACTTTATAAACTACAGTAAAAATTACAAAAATGCTTAGGGGTGCCAATAATAGTGACCAGAACTGTATATTCCACTTTGGTTTGTCCATCACATAAGATACCATTAAAATGTATTTACGTTTGTGGTTGTAACATGACAAAATTACATTTATTTTATCGGAATTGTTAGGGGTGCCAATAATTGTGGAACAGGTGATTTTATAAAAAACTATTATTTTTAGTCATGGATTTTCTTTTTTTTTATTATTTACTCTAGCTAAAGGTTAGATTCTTCTACAATTTTCAGTGTGTGATTATGCTTCTACAATGAAAAAAACTAATTTATTAGAAGCCTAAGAACACATCTTAACTAGGGGTGCCAATAATAGTGACCAGAACTGTATATTCCACTTTGGTTTGTCTATCACATAAGATACCATTAAAATGTATTTACGTTTGTGGTTGTAACATGACAAAATGTGGAAAAGTTCAAGGGGTATAAATACCGTTCCAAGGCACTGTATGCAACAATGGTAGAGATAAAGCTTTCAGAGAGTACAGCTGTGATTCAGACCTTAATGAGATGCCTGCGAGACAGCTCCACCCTGGTCACCTGACTCAGGCCTGCACTCTGGCAAATGGATACTGCATTTGTGGACCACGCAGTGGAGAAGTTCAGCCTGTAAGGAGCAGCAAAAAAAAAAAAAAAAGCTGATGAAGCAAAGAAGGTTTTACAAAGAATATAAAATATAAAGAATATAAAGAGGTGTTTATGCTGCTACTGCTCTTACAGTATCATAGACACACTACATCTACACATTTCATTTACTGAAATGGTGTTTATATATATATATATATATATATATATATATATATATATATACACACACACACACACACACACGGTTGGTGTGTGTGTGTATATGTGTATATATATATATATATATATATATAAACATACACACACACACACACACACACACATACATACATATATATATATACACACACACCTGGGGCCGATCTCCACCAGGCTCTCTTCTGGCATTGTCGCTCTGAGAGTGGGTTCATCAGACAGCCCTGAAGACTGAGGAGGAGAAAATAACCAGCGCAGAATATCCTTTTGCCCCTGACTCAAACATTCAGCACCTGACAAAGATACAGAGAGAGAGAGCGAGAGAGCGAGAGAAACAGAAGAGGGATAAGATAAGTCTCCCTTCTCTTACATTTGCTTAACTTGCTTGAATGAGCTATAGAAATCAGACATAGGTTGGCATTTGTGTCAAATTCCTTAATACTGGGGGCAGTGATTGCTCAAATGATTAGGCTCTGGGTTACTGATCAGAAGGTTGGGAGTTCAAGTCCCAGCACCGCTAAGCAGCCACTGCTTATTCTCATAACTCATTCTCCTTGGTTTAAAATGGAGACTTAGATATTTTATATTCTTAATGAATTTCTAAGATGACAAAGCAAATTAAAACCCAGACAAAGTCCCTAACCCAGTCTAACTGTGCCATGTCTAAGCTATGAGGGCTGGTCAAGTCAAACCAAGACTCGTGATAAAATTTCTCATAAATGAAGGCGTAAAATCAAATAACTTCAGAAGCACAGCACGGTGATGAGACTCTTAGCTGCAGTAAAACATCTACGATGCAAACATTTTTAAAGAAGGCCATAAGTCCATGAATGATCACGTCTGAGGTGACTCAGGGCCTAGTGAAGTTGTTTCCATGAATATTCAACAAGTGGAACACTTCCAGAAAAAAATGGACTGATTTGATTCAGTCTGATGAGATTCAGTCTGATCATGGCTCTGGTGTACTGAGAAAACTTTCTGCCTTGATGGCATACAGGCACTAGTGAAACTCTGGGATAAGTGCATTAGTGTAGCAGGAGATTCTATACATAGACAAAGGCAGTTTTTACTGTGTTATTCTGCACAGTCAAAAGTCCCAGTTTGACTTGAACGCCCGTCGTAGTTTTTTGTAGCTATTTGCAATGACAAAAGAACACAAGGTGTTTCCAGTTTGCATGGCATTGCACATTTTATAAAGATAAAGGTGTAGACATGCTCCTTGAACAATTTTTAGAACTAAACAACAAAAAAAACAACATTAAAGCATGGCCTTTTAATAGATTAGGGTTAAACATTCAAGGTGCTTCAAGGGTGCAGTGGACCGAGATGTCTACCTTTTACCTGCTTATCCTTTTTGATTTCGTCCACATTTTGCAAACTACAGTACACTACCACCCAAATAGCTACCCTGTCCTGTAATTTGTCTCACCGTTTACTTCCACATTGTAGCAGAGTTCGATGGTTATGGTGACCTGTTGATAGAGCTGTTTAACCCTCCTCAGGCTCCGTCCACCTTCATCATCTGCCCTTCTGTAGAATCTCAAGACTGACATGGTCCTGACAATGACACACAGACACACACAGCAAGTTGAAATCTTTCATAGGCAAAATATATCACAAAGTTTCAACAACAAAAAAAGGATGTTCCACAATACAGACTCCTAACCAAGGCAGTCTGAAGGCCCCATTGGTTACCTAAAAGAAGAAAAAGAACCTAGAAACTACATACTGTACATTCACACATACCATAGATACCTGAGGCTGCTACTGTACGTTCTCCCCAGCATCAGAGGTAAGTTTTAAGAGCTAGTTATGGTGCTTAATGGGTTTTGCCAATGCTCTTGACAATACTGTTCTTGCAAGAACTATTCCAGAAAGGCTGACTTTCATGTCTTCAAACGACACCCGACTGTTGTTACTTAATTACCTAATTCAATCTGGGTTATTTCATAGTTTTAAAATCTCCAGTACTGTTCTAGAATATAGAAAAAGAAATGCAAACTTGTGTTTAAACTTTTGACTTGTACTGTATTCCAAGACAAAACATTCACAAATTAGATGTTTTTCTTCTTATAACTATAAAACCATAAATGCGATGTGGTGTGTGTGTGTGTGTGTGTGTGTGTGTGTGTGTGTGTGTGTACAAAATCCTGTGAATAAATAGCATTCATTGAACTATGGGATCCAAGTTATTGTATGTATAACAACAGGAGGTTTTCCTTCATTTCCTTTCCTTCCAAAATCCTCTTTATGCATTAGATATGGCAATAATCTGACATCCAGGACTAATATCTGAATTCAGAGAAGATTTCCTTCAATCTGGAAATCTTTACACATAAAGAGATGCTTGTATTTTTGTTAGGGGTGGTTTTATCATATTTTTACTTAACATTTTAGTTTACAAATAACTGAACGAAAAGTTTCAGTTGTCTTTTTACGTTGTTTTAAAATGAATAATCTCCCCTCCTTTGATAAGCACTATACGAACTTGCAGAATCCCAGGGGACATTGAGTCTGACTGGTCTTTGGAAGTCTTTCATGGACTGACTGGGTGTAATACTGAGTCTCACCTTGGGGCATTTACCCCATCCAAAAAAGGAGGTATGGATAATAATCAAGATATGGAGAAAATACTCTTATTTTCAAGAAGAGGAATGGCCCTGGTCAGTGTATAAATAAGCCTAGGACTGGGCTTCCATAAACATTTGACCCTGACCAAAATTGATAATTGATTCCTAAGGGGGACTTTTTCCACGTCATTATGAGAATGCAAGGCATGACATATCTGTGGCCTGTGCAGTTTTAAAGCATATTGATTGTATAGAAAAACAATATCAGACAGTATCAACGTCAGATGTTGCTCAAGGTTCATTGGTCAAGATAGTTTCATATCTAGAACATATACATAGTACATAGTTATAGTTAGTATATATACTAATATAGTTTCATATCTAGAACATATACATAGTACATAGTTATAGTTATTATAATATAGTATTATTATAATATAGAATTATTATTATTATATAGTTACTAATATAGTTTCATATCTAGAATATATACAGATGTGCAAAAAGCAGGAAATAAAATGTATGCACCAAATAGGTTGCCACTGTTATGAGTACTATAAGTTTGCCTCTTTTCAAGTTGGAACAGACCCATCTTTAACTTTCTGAGAGTTATTAGCACCTCATAATCAGTGTCAGGCAAAAGAATAATACCCAACAATCATATACAATGTTATTGGGATAAAATGTAATGTCCTCATGTGAGGACATTTGGGTCTTGAGATTGAGCGTGGCTAGAAGTGACAATTCAAAATTTTTTAAACTCAATTGTCTTGACTATGGTTAGTCTTAGAGTTAAAACACCCTCTCTACCATCAATAAAATTAGAGTTGAATTATAGAGTCATGACCCAGGTCTCCTTCATGCTGAAAGAAGATATGTTAAGAAGAACCATATAATTTTAAGCCTAGGTGAGTTGTTGCTCTTAAAGCTGCTAAATAAAAGTATTAATCATTTATCAATAGCTGAACTTTACTTGCTCAAAAATGTTCATTCGTTCATCTTCAGTACCACTTATCCTGTTACAGAGATGTGGTGGGCCTGGAGCCGGTCCCAGGAGAGTTTGGGGACAAGGCGTTGTACACCCTGGACAGAGTGCCAATCCATCGCAGGGCACACACACACACACACACACACACACGGGCGCACACACAATGGGCAATTTGGGAACAGCTATTAGCCTAATCTGTATGTCTTCCCCACCAAGCACGAGGAGACAGAGACCAGAGGAAGGACTCAAACCCTCGACCCTGGAGGTGCAAGGCGACAGTGCTAACAGGATGTAACGGTATTGTAAATACCGTCATACCGCAATAACAAATTTTTTCGATACTACCGTGGTCGCATGACTCGATAAAACGATAGGTCTTCTGAGAAAAGTTCGCTCAGGCGAATGGAGCGAACGGGAGGTAGCGGGAACTACAATTCCCATCAGCCCAGGCGTGGCCATCGTGCGGTCTGTTGTCGCTACAGATCCAGTAATGCGCACATCCGATTTACTCCGTAATGATTAATTACTCTTTCCATCTCTTTTCCTTCGCCGCTAATAGCAGCACCAGCCATTTCCGCATTACTGGATCTATTTTTTCTGAGTTTTCAAGAATACTAATATGAAACTTATGAAATTTTTTTTTACATGGCTTAATAATTTTTTGTTATTCAAATTGAAAAATTTAAGGTCTTGTTTCAAAGTTTACAGATAAATGGCT
>JAOVVB010000035.1:5807703-5820853 GCA_028570985.1 Heterobranchus longifilis
ACAAACTACAATTTGGGCTGCAGGCTGGCGTTAGACAGAGACAAACGAACGCCAGTGTAGAAGTCAATCGAGCGCCAAACACTACATAAACGCCTAGGACGTTCAGAGCACGTTCGTTTATCCAAAAATTTAACGCCCGTGTGAACAAGGCCTTAAGGGTTCGAGTCCCGCCTTGGGTCTGTGTGCATGAAATTTGCTGTGTGCATGAAATTTCTCCCTGTGCTTAGTGGGTTTCCTCCAGGTACTCCGGTTTCCTCGTCACCAAGGCAGCACAATACAGACAGCTTGATTATCATTTTTAAAATGCATTAAACCTGTGGATTGAAATTTTAAAAAAATTAGTGAAAACATGAGATGTGGGTATGAAGCGTTTAATATCACATTTTCATCCATATAGTTCAAGGTGAAGTCTGTACCTTTTTTTTTTTTAATTTTATTTTAATCTGAGATCTTCCTTGGTCTTGTCGGACATGTTTAATGTTTGGTGGACATAGCGGGTGATGCTAACAGTAAACAAAGAAAGTGAATATTTAACTGAGATATGCACTCGTGAAAAAGTACCCATGGCAACTGCTAACGGTTTATATATATATATATATATATATATATATTTCTCCAAATTAAATATCTTAGTAAATGTAGGATGTATTTTAACTTTCATTGCAAAACCAACAGGGTTATAACTTTCTATCAAAAATATTTAGAACGAAACGGATGCTCACACCCTACTGTAAACAAAACTACCCATTTCCACCAATCGCCGTGCGCGATTGACGGATTGGCATACGCTTTGACCAATGATACGAATACGACACAAGCGCTTCCGGGTGGGCGGTATCCAATAGGCGATTGGACTTCTATAGGGCGTGGCTTTCTCCTTTGCACGAGGAAGCCGTCGCGGCTAATTGGTCGAGACAAGACATTTCTCCTATAGCCTTCTTCAATAGGTGGGGCTTTTTTCATGACTTGACTTATCATAGCGGATCTCGGCCGAGTGTCATGTGTTTGGGTGCAGCTGAGATGACTGACACGGTTTTGAACCAATCGTTACCGCGATGTGGGCGTGGTTAGGGAATTGGCTGTCCATTTGAAAGATTCGTGGGTGTGGCTGACACTGGCACGTCCCGCCTCCTGGCCGGTCTGCAGAATTTGCACACAAATACAGTTGAGTGTTTGATAAAAATGCACTCAGATGCGACAAGTAAGTACATTAGTATTTTAATAGTGACGTCTCTCGACACGAGGTCGCTGATGGCAAACTTGTTGCGCCGGGAGAATGCTTTGATTTGTTTTGTTGAGCCGTGTTTTTTTTTGGTGTTTGACGCATTTTGTGATGTTAAAGTAAGCCCTTATTATAAAAAATACACAGATCGGATGAGAGTTCGGACCTATATTGGGTTTTTTGTATATTTTGCATGTGCATTGCTTATAATGTATGACTTTACGTAAAAAAAAAAACCATGTCTTGCATTTGTCATGTTGTTTCTGGGCTATTAGATCATATTCAGACAATGCACTTGTAGTTCAATGATCCTTTCTGCCCCTGACAATCTCAGAATCCGAGAGCTGATCAGTGCACGACATACTCTAACATCTGCATTCATTATAATCAGGGCACTCAGTTTGCACGTAGAAATACAGGGGGTGAAAATTGTGACGCAGTTGGCTAAAATGTTGTAATTCTGTGGGTTCCTTGCCTATGTGTCGTGCATAACTGTGTGTGTAAGTGAAAAAGAAAGAGTATGTCCGCGAGCCAACCAAACATCTAAACGCAATCATTAGGTCTGCTTTGATGACGTTTTGTATATGCATCTGCGTTGCGTTCATCACTTCACCAGAGTGTTAGAATAAAAAAAAAACTCACTAGGAATTCTGGGAATTGGTGTCCTCTTGGCCCAGGAGTCCGATCTGCGTCATGTGATCTACAGGCCCCACACACAAGCCCTGTACTCTCCACATAATTCCTAAACTCTCTCATGTTTGGTGTGTTGATGTGTTTTTCGGTTGTGCATTAGTTTCCTGTCTTCTTATACTGATCTAAGCTGGAAAAATACCATATGGGTCAAAAACTGATGCCTCTTCATGGTGTACCTAAATGATCTAAATGATCACATAGTGGTTCTTTGTTATTATACATATAAATAAGCAGCCATCATTTTATTAATGCTTCTCTGCCTCATTCTGACATCATAATCTTAAGGTATCCTGTGTACATGGACGTGCCAGAAGTAAATAGGCACCCATAGGATAGGGACCATCCACATGCCATCCAGTACAACAGCTAAACCTCCAGAGTGGGAAATATCCGTCATTTCTGGGGCAGGTAATTTACGTGGTTGTGTTGCCAGCTCGATGCCTGATTATGTCTGAGCACTTGGCAGTGAAGAACCTTGCTCAAGGGTCCAAGAGGGCCAGTCAGGGTTAGCTGTTACTACATGATTAATACTAAGAGTACTCAGAGCAACAACTTGCATAGGGAGGGTTGTTCTTCAACATTAGCAGATCTCAGAACAGCACGAAGACATCTTTCGGAAGGCGCAATTTGACCGGGTCATCACTTTACTGATGCTTCACTTTCATTCATTCATTTTCTATTCCACTTATCCCAGGAGACTTTGGGCACAAGGTGGGTAGACACTGGATAGGGTGCCGGTCCGTCACAGGAAACATGCATACAAACATGCACCACGAGCAATTTGGAACCAGCAATTAGCCTAATTTGCATGGGAGGAAACAGAAGTACCTCGAGGAAACCCACCAAGCATGGGGAGAACACGTACACAGATCTGAGGTGGGAATTGAACCCTGTGCTGCCTTGATGATGTACCCTTTTTTGTTTGTATTTTTTAATCAAGCTAGAATTCTGATAGTAGTATAAAGTGGGATTTCAAGAATCCTAGCCGTTTGTCTTTGGGACAGTCCGACTTAAGATTTGAAATGTCTGTGGAAATAGCTTGGTCATAATAACAACATAGATTTTATAAGGAAACTACAGGTGTCTATTTACTACTTGCACATCTCCATTGTAAGCACTTTATAATGAAATTATATTACAATGAAATATTTTGTAAAAAAATTCAGTATTACAAAATTTACTGTAAATTGTATAAAATATGATATTAAAAAGTTGTATAAACAATGCCATTAAATTTTTTTAAAACATGGCTGAGAACTGGTCCTGCTAGGACCGCTTGTCCATGTTTGCATTAGCCTCCTGTCGAGAATTATTTTTTTCTTCAGACACGCCCCAGTGCTTCACTCTACCGTCATTTAACTCCTGTTTTTTCAGGAAAATACGACGATTTTCCCAAGCAGAAATATCAGTACTTCTAAACACCTTGACTAGTAGTATAGTAAAATGAGAATAAACTTTGGTTTTCAAAGATGGAGAATGGGACTTTTTTTTTTTTTTTTTTTTTTTTTTTAGAAAGGTATGCAAATGCAATTAGTGTAGTGTTGAATTGATAATGTCTGGCTTTAAGTAGTACTTAGTACATCATTGTAGAAATGGATGAGATATCATCCATCTTCCAGCGAACATCCATAGTGATGGTCAGCTGAAAGACTCATGGGAGCTCATTACAAAGAAAAACAAGACCGAGATGACACTCCTGACTTGGCTTGCAGCAGATATGAAACTTTAAATAGCAGAAGAGATTATTAGGATGTACAGTAGTTGTGTTCCATTGGGTGGGAATTGCAAGCAGGTTCAGGCAGTTTAAAAAAAGATATAAGTTGTTGTACCTAACCGGTTGAGTCCTTAATAATGCACTGTTTGTTACATGGATTACAGTTCACCTAGACACAGCAGGATTGAATAATTTCACGTGATATGCATCTACTGCTCACTCATTGACTCCTAGAACGTCAAGACATGACCCACATCCGAATTAGGAATAAGGCTGAATCTGGTAAACGTGCTGATGTTGTGATGGATGAATCATGTCGGTTGATGTTTGCTTCTTTTACAGATTTTCAGCTGAACTCCCACTTGTCCACACTGGCCAGCATCCACAAGATCTACCACACATTGCACAAGCTGGTAGATATCTTTCTTCCTCATCTCCTATGTGCACACACACCAGAGAGAAAAAAAACGGGCTTCAAATGATGCAGGCTTCAGAACCAGATGTTCTATCTATAATTGCGTTCTTGATCAAAAATTATTTTATCCAGTTCCTTGAAATTGTTCTTGGTCACATAGGAACATGTGCAAGCATGTACTGTATGTATGTGTGACTAACTAGTTACGTGTTTTGGAAGAGTATGGGAAAAAATGATCACCAGCTGTTAGTTATTTATTTTTTATTTTCAGTTTCATATTTTTTGCATATTTATGCTTTTTTTTTTTTGTATTCTGCTGAAGGCATGGTGTACCATGTCAAAAAAATCTAGACTCCGTAATAAAAACATGAATGCTCATATAAAGTAAATGTGTGTGTGTGTTTATGTACTTATCTTATTTTTGGCATGAATTGAGGCAGTCTCATGGGTTATTATATTTTTTGTTTTCTGAGATTCGAATGGAAGAAAGCAGGCAGCATCTGTGAAGGTTAGAGTCATAAGAAAAATAGAGACTGCCTTCTTATTTCCCGACGCATACTCAAGCGCGCACGCACTTGCCTTGCACAGCAGTATGCTAATGCATTTGACAGGCCCTGCTGCTTTGTATTTTGTGTGTGTGTCAGAGATAGAGGGCTAGGGTATGACGCTGATTTATTTTATTTTTTTCCCCCCTCTTAGAACTTGACTGAGGACGTTGGCCCGGACACTCACTCCACAGGTGACAACCTCATCTGTACTCCATTTATTAAACCCCTTTATAAAGCTCCTGTCCTCGGGAACTACCTCACAGAGCTTGACTCCACTGACTGAGGGTTTTGTATGTGTGTGTGGTGTTCTCAGGCTGCTGCTCCAAAGCCATGCCCCCGAGGAAAAAGAGGAGGCCTGCTGCAGGAGATGACCTGTCTGCAAAGAAGAGTCGTCAGGACAAGTACATCTCACAACTCCATCATTTCCTAATCATCTCATCATCTCCTCATCTGTTTATTCACTGAATCATTAAGCCATATTCAATCCGTCTGTCTGGCATAGCAATCTATTAATCTGCCAATTAAAGTTCACACTGCTGTTGCATAGAGTCATAATACTTTGTCAACTAAATAGTTTGCATGATTCAATATCAAAATAACTCGTACATTAAGTTGAACCCCTTTTACTGCCGTTTGTGCATGTGGTTCAATGCACAGAAATTAGGCATGCATCAGTCTAATCAGATGTTGAAAAAGTATAGAGAAATCATTCTCCATTTAAGTTGTAATTATTTAATAATTTTAAATTTTTAACTTCCGGGAAGTCACCGGAATGAAGTCCAATGACTTCATTCCAATACTTTTGGAGAGGATGATTTAAGTATTCATTTAAATAATAAGTAAGGCCCTTAACCCTCAACTGCTCAGGTGTAGTGATTTAAAAATTTGCTCTGGATAAGGGCGTCTGCCGAATGCCTAAAATGTAATGTAAAAATGTAAAATGTTTTATGGTAGTTAAAACAGTAAGTTGCAGTACCGCCACATGTTTACATTTTTCTCTCTTCTCTTTAGTATTTATAGGAATTTGACCACGCCTTCCGAGAACCTTGATTAGGAAGCACAGATGTCTATTTCATTTAAAATCTATTTCATTTTCTAATACTTTTTTTTAAATCCAATACCATATGCAATATTCTGTAACAGTCAGAGGCTTAGTAATGTGGCTACAGTGTAATACCAAGTAACAACACAAGGTGGCACTTTATTTTTGTTGAGGTAGATCATGGCTGAATGTATGTTCAGAGGAAGATCTTTTTGATTACTTACCATGCCACTACCTCTCTCAGCTTATTCACCACAGTAATGAAAGTTGCAGGATACGATTGCTGTATTTTACAGTTACATGTATACGTAATGAATGTCATTCATTACGTATGGAGAAGTGGCTTGTATATTCCATGTTTAATACTGATGGAATTAAGCTTCAGGGAGGAATTTCCTACTCAGCTGTGTTAGAGCGTTGCTCTATGCTTAATTTTTTATCTTGGAGCTGATCCTAGCTACAGGTGTTGACTCACCACACGAAAGTTGGACTGACGTTCAATATTCACTTTACAGTCAAATCAATTAAGAAAATGATCTGACAATCCTTAGTCACATTTTATATACAGTATATGATGTGAAAAAGTAATATCACCTCATGTTTTAAAAAACTGAGATGGAGAAAAGTACAGAAATCCTTGTCATGTCACCTGCCTGTGCTGCACAAGTATGTGAACCCTTAGAGATTACTATCCGTCGTCTCATGTCGGCGTCATCATACTTTTCCTCTATCCGCAACTCCTCCTATTCATGGAAATGTGAGCGAAAACCTTCACAGAAGCTTTATTAGGAATCATAGATGTGCATTAGTCTAGTTTTCTTCTTAGAAGTAGCATGTTTGGTGCGCCGGTAGACAAGTCTTCCTTGGAAGACTCAAAAATGTTAGTGTTAATATCAAAATTACCCAGTTGTTAGGTTTGGATGGGTTCTCCTTTTAGTCTTCTCTTCAGGAGGTCAGGTGCTGCTTAATTGGGTTAAGGTCTGGTGATTGACTTGGCCAGTCTAAAACAATCCTCCTGATGAAGTCCTTTGTTGTGTTGGCAGTGAGTTTTGTCTCGATGCTCGATGATCCTCCAAATTGTATTAGAATGCAGTTCTCTATAAATCGACAAGCAGAATGTTCCTGTAGACTTACGAGTTCATCCTGATGCTCCATCATATGGGTTCAGAACCCTTCAAAACATTATCAAACCTGGAAGGATAGTACTGAAACGTCAACTTTGTGAAAGAAATGTGGTTGGGAGAAAAACATAAACAAGCTCACAAAATAATAAGTAATGGAAGTTACTTACTTATGGAGTAATGGAAAAAGGTCATGTGGCCTGATGATGAGTGGGTGTTAGGGTAAGAAGGAAAACGCATGAAGTGATTAACCCATCATGTATAGTGTCCACTGTACAAGCCTCTGGAGGTAATGTTATGATCTGGGGTTGCTTCAGTTGGTCCAGTGTAAGCTCCGCAACGTTATGTGCAATAAAATAAAGTCAGCTGACGATATGAACGTACTGAATGACCAGGTTACCACAGCTATGGAGTTTTCTTCCCTGACGGCACAGACATATTCCAGGACTCACAATACAATACTTGTGAAAGACTTTGTTCTGGGAGCACAAGGAATCACTTTCACACATGGACTGGCCAACACACTGTGTGCAGTGTATGTATAAACAGTTATGTAGTGTGTACCCTTCCACTGTCTTCAACACAAACTGGTGCATGTTTCATGTTTGGAGACCATAGGTAAAAGCCAAAACGGTAAAAATAACCACTAATGCGTAGAATAGATCTCTGTATTTTAACTCCATGTTCTTTACTACTACTACTGCATGTTGAAATATTTTCCTAAAGTAGGATAAAAGTTGTTCTTCTTTCAGGTCAACATTGCAGTCTGGTGGCTTATCCATCTTTAAATCTGTTGCTTCAAGGACTTTGTGTAGCCTGATAAAGTTACTGCAGATGATTAAATTGGCATGATTGTTGATTGGATGTTAAGATGAAAAATAATTAAAATTTATAAGAGCCCAATCTATAAGCACATTATCTATAAGCACATATTATTGATATACATTTATTGTTTTGGCAGTTCTCAAATGATGCAAATGATCAGCACAGTTTTTGTCACTCTAATTCAAATTAAGTTATTATATATTTTAGTTTGTAAATTGTTAATTCAATTATGTTTACTTTACAGTGATAAAGCATAGTCTACAAAATAAAATCAATGCAATACAGTCAATGGTCTACTCTGTATTGTTTTTTCAGTGTCTATAGAAGACAGGAGTCGTCTCACATCCAGGAAGCTGAAACTTTCTCCAGTAAGAGATGTCTGGAGTGGTTTTATGAGTACGCAGGTAAATCTTTCACGCAATATTATGTCTTTCTTTTTCTGTGTCACTAATGTTATGATTGAAACATGTTCAAGATTTGAAGCTAGAAAGGCAAAATAAATGGTTCTAAATATGTCTAGATTTAAAGGTGCAAGAAAGCCAAGTTGAATATGATCATCAGTTTTAATGTTTTTGCATATTTGTCATACTTGAATGAATCAGATCATCAAATGAATACAAAATGTTTAATATTAAACATGAATAATCACATGAATACTCATGGATCACAGTTCATTTATGATTCTTTTTTGTTCCCTACAGGCAGGTTTGGACAGATTTGTTTCTTCTTAGTACCTGAAATCATGATTTAAAAACTGCATTTTTGTATTCATTCAGGTTACAAAAAGATAACTCAAGTAAATACAAAATGCAGTTTTTAAGTCATGATACATTTTTTGGAAATCTGATTTTAATTTCACTTGCCACTCACAGGCCTGATTACTGTAAGACCTGTTGAATCAAGAAACCGCTTGAAAAATATGTAAAAATCTATGAAAGATCTAAAAAAGCAACATTTATCTAAATAAATTCAAAAACAGATGAGAAACAAAGTAATTGACGTATATCAGTCTCGAAAGGGTTACCATTTCTAGAACCACGGTGGCAACCAGAATCCACTAATGAAGAAAATTTAGAACAGTGGTGAACCTTCCCTGGATTGGCTGGCGTAACAAAATTACTCAGAGTTCAAAGACCACTCATCCAGGAGCTCATAAAAGAACCCAGAACAATAGAGAAAGAACTGCAGGCCTTCAACAATAAGCAAAAATGGCATCAATCGTAGATTTCCAAGGCCGAAGTCAAAAGAACACAATGGCTTGTTTCACATTTTCCAAAAAACATCTAGGTTATCCAAGACTTCTGGGCAAATTTTCTGTGAACTGATGAGACAAAAGTTTAACTTTTTGAAAGGTGTGCATCCTGTTACATCTGGCGTAAGACTAACAACATTTCATAAAAAGAACATCATACCAGCAGTCAATCATGTTGGTTATAATGTGATGGTCTTTGCAGCTTCAGGACCTGGACAACTTAACATAATTGGTGGACCTTTGAATTCTGCGCTCTACCTGAAAATCCTGAAGAGAAATGTCTGTCCATTAGTTTGTAACCTCAAGCTCAATTTGCTTATGCAGCAGGACAATAATCTGAAACACCAGCAAGGCCACCTCTGAATGGCTCAAAAAAAAAAAAAAAAACATAATTAAGGTTTTGGAGTTGCCAAGAGGTGGCACGGTGAGGTAGTGGTTAGCACTGTCGCCTTGCACCTCCAGGGTCCGGGTTCGATTCCAGGCCAGACTCGATTCCCGTCTCTGTGAGCATGGAGTTTGCATGGTCTCCCCGTGCTTGGTAGGTTTCCTCCGGGTACTCCGGTTTCCTCCCATAGTCCAAAGACATGTAGGTTAGGCTAATTGGCGTTCCCAAATTGCCCGTAGTGTATGAAAGAGCATGTGAGTGTGTGTATGTATGTGTGTGTGCCTTGCGATGGATTGGCACCCTGTCCAAGGTGTACCCCGCCTTGTGCCCTAAGCCTCCTGCGATAGCTCCAGGTCCCCGCGACCCTGAATACAGGATAAAGCGGTATAGACGATGAGTGAGTGAGAGTGAGAGTTGCCTAGTCAAAGTCCGGACTTAAATCTAATTGAGATCTTTAAACAGGCCATTCATGCTTGAAAACCCTCCACAGCAATGTGAAAGACTAATTGTCAGTTATCACAAACACTTGACTGCAAGTTGTTGTGCCACCCTTAGCAGCAACAAGTTTTTAGGTTTAGGGGCAATTAGTTTTTTAGAAGTCATCTAGAAGAAATAAAAGAACTCAATTTTAAAACTGCGTTTTTGTATTTACTCAGGTTATCTTTGTGTAATATTAACATTTGTTTGATTATCTGAATCATTTAAATGTGACAAATGTGCAAAAAAAAAACAGAAGGGGCAAATACTTTTTCACCGCACTGTAACTGTAAAATGTAAAACTGTTACTCTATATATCTGTTTTCCTGTATGCATGTTTTGTCAGGTTGTGATGATGTGGTTGGACCAGAAGGAATGGAGAAGTTCTGTGAAGATATTGGAGTGGAACCCGAGAATGTAAAGCACTGCAAATTCTAATAAATCATTTGTGTGCAGAATGCAGGCACTACTTCAGCTTTTTATAGTTGTGTATTTATGCATTTCCTATGGTAATTTCAGTATTCATTTATATATTTAGAGCAGTGTTAGTTATATGGGTACATCATTAAATTTTGTAAATGTGTTTTATTTATGATGGGAAAGGCTGTCATTAGGCTTCATTTACTAGTAGGCATGCTCATACTCTCACGTCAATCCTAGTGAAGCCTCTGAGCTCATACAAGGGATATATAGTGCTTTCCTCAGTGCGTTACATCGCTCCCCAACGCTGTGTGAGCAGCAGTTTAAAAAAACGTGTTAGACTGGATTCATGTGACTCACATGATGGTCTTCAATCTGCCTGGTTGGTAGTTGTCAACTTGATGAGAGAGTGCCCTAACAGCGAGATGAGTGGGAATTGTCCATGACACCTTTATTTATATATATATATATATAAATTATATACACACACACACAGGTGAAACTCAAAAAATAATATCATGCAAAAGTTCATTTATTTCAGTAATGTAACTTAAAAGGTGAAACTAATATATGAGATAGACTCATTACATGCAAAGCAAGATAGTTCAAGCCGTAATTTGTCATAATTGAGATGATTATGGCTTACAGCTCATGAAAACCCCAAATCCACGGTTGCCGCTGGCACTGCCAAGTAAGACCCTTTACAGATTTTTTTATCAACCAATCACAACCAATTGCTACGTCAACCCTAGCAACGGGGTCAACCACACCTCCTCACTATGATAAAGGTTTTTGTACTTTTCTTACTCCTTGCTCTCAGAAATTTTCCTAAATCACTTTTAGTCTAGGACGCCCAGTTAGGAATTTTTAGGCTAAGATAGGAGCTCTCTGAGAGAATTCTAAGAAGCTTTGTGAAAACACAAGAGAAGGAATGACTCCCTCCTCTCTTTTTTGAGAGGGAGGAAAGCTACTGTGTGAAACAACTTTTAGGGTCCGTTAGAGTGTGTGTGTGTGTGTGTGTGTGTGTGTGTGTATGAAGGCGAGTGGAGGAGTGAAGGGGGAAACTGTCTATTGACAGTGTCTAATAGTTGGTGTGCACACAGACTATTCAGTTAATCAATTAGTTGACAGAGAGAGAGAGAAAATGGATCTTTAACCTGTCTAATGACACTTGCTTTTGCTTTACACATGTGCACACACATTTGTTATAATAAAGAGTACATGCAGAAAATGAAAATTGCTTTACGCACACACGTGGTCACAGTGTTATAGTAAACGGTACACACGCACGGATTTGAATATATGAAATAGAAAATATAGAAAATATATAAGACCGAGCATGGGAGATGATTACCCACGATGCCGCAGTGCACAAGAGAGAAGAACCATTGGCTCAGTGGTGAGCATGTGACGCTTGGCATCAAAACAAGAAGTCCATGCATGCTACATGATACTCGATGATACTTGGTACTTGTATATCAAGACTCGCTTTGTTTAACAAGACAAAATTTATTAAAAATTTTTGCTCGTCTTGCGGAGCACTCGCAAACCAGGTTACTCGCAATCTGAGGTTCCACTGTGTTACAATATATGTAGATTTCAAAATAAATAACTTTTAAAAAAAAGAAAAGAAAAAATAATATATCAAAAGTAAGTTGTTTCAAACTGTTTTTACATATATAAAGTAAAATGTAAACAAATCCTGATTTTTTTTTTGCTTTCAGCTAGATAACAATTTTAGTGAAATTCACAATTTTTTTTCATTGTGTATACTGTAAATATTGGCATTGTGATGATCTCATAATTTAGATCACATACAGTAAAAAGATAAATGTATCATACTGTATACAACGTTGCTTGAATTTCTTATTCAATCATGCTTTTGTGTGTCTTCCATGTGTCTGTTTTATATAAAAATATAAGAAATATATATAAAAATATAAAACGTCTTTTTTAAATTTAATCTTTTAGTTCTTTTAATAATAAGATCGCAAGAAAAATGTTTATGTTAATTAATTTGTTTGTTTAATTTTTATTCTGTAAAAGTAAATATTTTCAGGGTTTCATTAAAACAGCTTCTTATTTTATTTTGAGTCTTTTTTCACAGCTTGCAAAACAATACGATTAATTAGATTTCTTTAAAAAATGTAATATTTAGTTAATAATTGTATGAATAACATAAAAAGCTTAATCAAGTACACAACAATTATGATACATTAATTATGCTGTATCAGAAAGTTTTATTCTTTACACAATCATTTTCAGTATTTCAATCTATATGCATTTTTTTTTACAGAATTGCAATATTTAATTAAAATGTCAATTAGTAATACATTAAGAAACTATTTAAAAGAAATTACATTTAAATTTTGATTTAAATATTTACAATTTTATGATAATCTTTGTATTCACGAATCCACAAAAAACTTTTTTTTTAAATCTGCTTTAGAACATTTTAAAAATTTTTACCAATTTGAAATTGTTAACTTCCAAAAGTTAACAATTCCAGTTATAATGTATACAAATACATAATAAAAAAGATAAAAACATTTAGAATACTTTAGCAGTTGAAACTGAAAAGAAATGGCACAATAAACTAAAAGGACCCACATTATATACAATTATTTAACATAAAAATTTAAAATGACATTTACATTTTTATTTGTAAAAATTCGTTTGCAGAATGACAAACATTATTCAAACATTGTTAGAATTAGATTAAGGATTAGTACAGGTAGCTTTTCTCATGACTTAATTTTCAAGAAATTCTTAAGAATGTGCTCAGACCTTGTTAGCTTGCCAAAGAAGTTTGCAACGGCTCGAGGGTCAGGATGTCCTGCTAACATATTGCCATCATTTTACATGTGCCCCTGGCATGCCCAGGGAAGATTTCTTTAATTAGCTTTGTTTTGAGCTTCAGGCCTATTGTTTGGCAGGGACGGCGAAATTGTGGTAGAAATTTATTGCAATTTTTAAATATGAGCTGAAAAGAGAAAAGAGAAAGTAAATTAAATGAAAGAAATTTAATGTAACTTT
>JAOVVB010000035.1:5820953-5838716 GCA_028570985.1 Heterobranchus longifilis
ATAGTACAAGACAGACCAGTTTTCAGATGGAAACAAAAAACCTAATGTATGCTCCTGGGATTTGCATAAAAATAGAAGTGTGACAAAGTTACCAGAAGAACTCATATTCTCCAGCAAGCTCAGTAAAACCCAACAACTAATTTACTTTTAGTACTGTGCAAAAGTCTTGTGCACATACAAAAATATTGCAAAAGCAAAAGATGGTAAATGCTCCTTTTAGCAATTCATGAAAAAATCTGTTTGTTGCCAGCTTCATAAATGAGGCCCATAGATGCATTTCTGTAGTAAAATTACCTCACTCTTTCACTATTATACTACTAACACTACAGCCTTTTTTAGGTTACTTACAATTTATTAAAAAAAATACATATAACACTTTAGATGATGAAGTCTGTTTATTTATGTGTCTGCAGGTGGTGATGCTGGTATTGGCTTGGAAACTGAATGCCCAGAGTATGGGCTACTTCACCCTGCAGGAATGGCTTAAAGGAATGGGGTCACTTCAGTAAGAATGTTGATTTTGCCTAACCTGTAACATCATTGTGCTTCTAATGTTTAGTAACTGACTTAATATTGAAAATGTATCAAGTGTTTTATTTTCCCTACTGTCCTTATGGAATACATGAGATTTGTAAAAATGCTAGACAGTACTGCAGAAATTACATCTTGGCAAGTGAAATATTATTAAAACTATCTAATTTCTTACAATAAATTTACAACAAATCAAATGTAAGATCATTAAGCTCATTTCTAGTCAAATAGTACTAAAAGTTATTGTTCTATTGGCAGATCATTTTGTTTCATACGAGAAATAAATTCCTAAAAGTAGCAAAATTATCTGGCAATGAACAACAATTTAAATTTGAGTAACATTTGATCAGAAATAAGCTTAATAATCTTCTATTTGGTTTGTTTTTAAAGATATTTTCACCTGCTAAGATGTTTTTTTTTGTTTTTTTTGCAGTGAAACCTCTAAGCCCAGGGTGGTTTTGTGTTGCAAAACCTTCGCTAATTTATATGCTGAAAAATACATTATGTAGCATTAAGATGTCCCAGGAGTTCCCAGGGTCCATCCAAATGGGCAACATAAATTTTCTGCCACACTAATCCTTGATGACCTAGATTTATAATGTCTGGTGACTGTAACATTTAAAAAATTTGCTGAACATGGTTTAAACACTTTTGTTGTGTTCAATAGACCAGTGAGTGCTTCTTAGCCCTGGTTCTGGAGGACCCCCTGAATGACCTATTTTACTTGACTACTTCTCAGCTCTAAGCACACCTGATAGCCTTCTCTGAATTGACAAGGGGTCTTTTAGGATCAGAGTTGAGAACCACTGCAGTAGGAGGCACCTCGGACCCAAAACATGCTTGTCCTTCAGATTTCTGTGTCGGACTGTAAAATGGTTAGCGATTTTCCACACAGTAATGAGCTCTGTCTTGTCGTTGTGGTGACTGTTGTCATGAGCTGTGACTCGAATCAAAAACACTGAGTGTATATTTAAATGGATTTACTTATTTAGAAAATCTGAAAGACCGGTTAAAAAAAAAAAACTTTCCGGAGTTTTACAGACTAAAACGTAAAAAGGTTTTACAGGCTTCTAATTCTTGATTTGCGAATCACAGTTAGTGTTATTACTCAGTAACAATATAGAGTTGTGCATAGTAGGTGATTTGAGGGGCAAATTTGTCTATTGTCTTGTTAAAGTGTCAGGGTAGTGAAAAGCACTAAAATAGAATGTGTTAGTGTTGGTTTTAATCTTGCTTTTCTGAATGTGACTAGAAATAACCTTTTAAAATATTAGCACACAGTCTATTTGAAATATTTCTAATATTAGTATTTATATGTAAAATGAATGAAATGAAATTAATCGAACAAAAAATGAGATGGTGCATTGAATTAAGTTCCTCTCATGACCCTATTTGTAATTTAATTGTCCCCTAGTTTCAGAAACTCTGCTTTTAGCACTGTGATGAAATCTTTTTCCTGTTCAGAAAACTTAACCAACTACAGTACTGTTAAACCTTGGATTGCGAGCATAATTCGTTCCGGAAGCGTACTTGTATATCAAAGTGATATACTTTCACTTGGACACACAATTAAAAAAAAATGCTTTAAGTGCACACACATGTGGTTACAATGGTATAGTAAATAGGACACACGTTGACTATACGAGTTATACACGTGCACTGAGACTGAGCATGGGAAACGATTACCCACAACCCCACAGCGTGAGAGAGAGAAGAATCATTGGCTCAGTTAAGATCACGTAACATTTGGGAGACGAAGCATTGTATATCAAGACTGTGCTCATTTAACAAGTTAAAATTTATGTAAAAATTTTGCTCGTCTTGCAAAACACTCGCAGACTAAGGTACTTGCAATCCAAGGTTGCACTATACTACTTCTCCGTGGCTGTCTCACGATGTGTCTTTCATTCCTGCCTTTTCTCAGATGCGATTCAACTGAAAAACTCAGGAACTCTCTAGACTACCTGAGGTCGATCCTCAATGATGCCACGAGTTTTAAGCTCATTTACAGATATGCCTTTGACTTCGCCCGGGTAAGAAAATGAAAATTTTACCCTTTACTTAACCCATTATTCATTAATTTCCCCCCTTCCTGCAGTGTTGTAGAACAAGCATGAAGTTACTTTGGACTGACCTTTCATGTCTCTGGATTATCTGTCTATAATATGGGCTGTTAACATTCTTATGGTCCCTGTGACTAAACTGTGTAGCTACTTAAACTTTCTTGTTAACTGGTGAAACTTGTGCAGCTTTACCAAGAGTATCATTAACATTTTACAAAAAAAGTGCATCAATTTAAGTAGTCCATGAACAAAGCCTATACTGATCAGCCATAACATTAACACATTATCGTTGATTATCATCAATTATATACCAGTAACTGGTGACAGGGTCATGTGCACCTAAGGCTTACCTAAGCTTGTGAGGACAAAATGCTAGCATGTCGGGTCCAATAATGAAGATGCGTGATAGATCGAGAAGGGCAATGCTGTCCACGATGTTTTGGTGCCAAAAAACCCATTACCTCGCAGCCCACCATGCACATAGCTCAGCAGGCAAAGTGTCTAAGACTGTTGACCCTGCCTTCAAACCAGCCTTCAAACCTTAAAACTGCTGACCCGGCCTTCAAACTCTCCAGATCCCAAGCTTATTTAGCACCCATGGAACATGCTGGACAAACAAGTCCGATCCACGGAGGCCCCAACCCTCAACCCACAGCACCCAAAGAATTCACTGCCAACGTCCTGGTTCCAGACACCACAGCACACACCCGAGGTCTTGTGGAGTCATGCCCCAAGGGGCCAGAGCAACCTAGGCAGCACAAGAGGAACCTACAAGATAATGGGCATAATGTTGTAATGTTATGGCTGAGCGATGTATACTGGTTGATTTAAAACTTATGGTATAACTTCTAACATTTGGCCTCACTGTGTATGTGCATTTTGCAGGAGAAGGATCAGAGGAGTTTAGATTTAAACACTGCCAAGTGCATGCTTGGACTTCTACTTGGGAAAACATGGCCACTATTTCCTGTGTTTAACCAGTTTCTAGAGGTGCTGTTTTAATCCATATGTACTTGTATTCTGTTAAATTTAGATTTTTTTTTTTACAGTGTGGCTGTTTTAAATGACTTACATTTCACATGCTGATATGAATTTAATCTTATAAATACAGTACTGTGCTCTGATCACTAATCATGAGTTCTATGTTTAAAATTCAGATTTTTTTTTCTCTTTTGTTGCAGCAATCCAAGTATAAAGTAGTAAATAAAGACCAATGGTGCAATGTTCTAGAGTTCAGTAGGACCATTAACTTGGATCTCAGCAACTATGATGAGGATGGGGCTTGTAAGTACATACATACAGACGTACAAACATACATACTGTAGTGTTCCCCCACAAAGCATTTACCCTACCTTTGAGAGACCATTAGTTTAAATCCCAATGATCCCACAGACATCTATGGACAGGAGCCAAGACTGTGCTCTGTGGGTGGGAGGGATGGCTTGCACTCTTCTCCCTTTCAATCACAGTGACACAAGCTGGTGTGAGTTCATATAGGTGGAAGAGGATGGATAGCACTTTGCTCTGAGTGTGTAGCACCATCCTGTGATGCAGTATGTTAAGCAGTTTAAAAATATGCTCTTTCTTCACATGTTTTGGAGAAAGCCCTGTTTGCGGGCTGTGATATAATGGGAAGAGTTCTTTGGTGGGTGGGAATTATTATTTGGCATATATTGCTATATGAAATACTGTTTTCTATTTCAGGGCCGGTTTTGTTGGACGAATTTGTGGAGTGGTACAAAGACCGAGAGATGTCATAGCAACAACCGCCATTGCCTCTAACTTCACCAACAACTAGAAACTAATCTGCAACAGGCACCGTGGCATCAGTGACAGAAATGACTTAGAAATGGTCCTTACAAACAAAACATACCTGGACCAGGTGGGGCAAACTGTAGGTAACCTGCCAGTGATGTATGTGTGTGTGTGAGTGTGAGTGTGGAAGTGTCAGCGTTCCATAGTGTATCGTTCACACGTTGCCCTTCTTAAAAGGGTTATGTGTGAGCGCCATCACTGATGAGAAACAGGTCAAACAGCACCTTTGCCCTCAATTCTCACCTGATGTCCTGACCAAACTGCAATGCATCATGGGAAAGCACATGGCCCAGATCAGTGCCGCTTCCTGCCTCCCTACTGTGACGTGTCTAACTGTGAATGTATGAATGGGTGTTTAAGAGGGAGTGATCTGTGATTATTCCACACGGTAGGGCAACTCCTAAATACCTAAATAGTTTCCATCATATCCTAGGTAATTACATATTAAGGGATCTTGTTTAAAATACAAACTTGTATAAAAATAATCTGTAACTATAATTAAAAAAACCTATGAATGAATCGAAAGAGCCATTGCTGCTGATTCTGATCTGAAGTACAGTGACCAGATCCTCACTTGTTCCATTACATTAAATCATGAAAAGTTTCACTTCTTACAGAGAGTAGTTTGCGGCTTGCCCGAAAGAATGTTATGACAAGTCTTAATAATAAAAAGTGCTAAAACAGCCCTACTTTCAGAATATTTTCTGAAATGCTCATTGCTATTTCATTATATAGAATAACCTTTACACAGGGTAATTATATATATTTTTTCTTCATATGTAATAAATACCTGCCATTAATCTGTATCTTTTTTTTTGCCCAAAGGTTTTTGACTTCTTTTATTTCTCATCATTCCTCCTCGTTTACTCCACACCTTTAAGGAGCGCATCATTTATCTTTGTGTGTTAGTGCTGTAATGTTTTAGACATTGCCTAACTTGGTTGTTAGTCTGGATGGCACAGGGGGTTAAGTAATGACTTTAATCTTTTGTTATACTGTAATTGAGTTACCAAACATAAGTTCAAATCTGAGTCTCTCTGTTGGAGGACTGCTTCTGTATGTCTTTAGTATTACAGGTGATGTACAGAAAAAAAGCTAAAGATATATGTTCTTTATATGATTGTTTTTTTGGTTTGTTTTTGTTCTTTTAAACCATGCAGAAGTTTGATATTTCTTGGGGAAAATTTTAATAGTTTTTCTTTCATTATTCCATTGTTATTTTTCCATTTGTTAGTAAACCAGTTATTTATGACGGTATTCTTAATGGGAGGAAAAATGCTCATATCAGACAAGTAAGAGATTAATTATTTTTTCAAAAACATGCATCCAAAGCATCTGCAGCTTGCCCTTCCCTGGTCATCTCAATTTTACAGACAATATTCAGTTTAAGTTCTGTAAGTGTCAATGCATCTATCTTTTACACATCACTGTGCCCTTATACAAGTACATTCATGCTCTCCATGAGAATCTACTTGGTTACTTAGTCTTAAGTTGATTTACTTTACTGGATCATCCAAAAGACATGGTTTTTCCTCTTTGTTGTGTCTTCAATTCACATATTACCCAGATAAAATGGCATGTTGAGGCTGTCTCTTGAAGTGGAAGGGAAATGTGAGGGGAAACACACTTCCACAGCAAGTCCTAAAGCCCATAGTGACTGTTGCATAGCAACTGTTTAACATTCTAGTTACATTTGTAAAATGTTCAGTTTTGTCTTCTGACTGTGGCGTGAAGCTAACTTGTCATCTGAGTGGACAAAAATTGTGCATGCGTACTTCACGCATAGATGTCTGACTATAAATGATTTTATTATTATAATTTTTTTTTTTTTGTAAATGTTAGTTTTTTTTCCTTTTTTTGTATAGGTATTTGTGAATTTATTGTGCTTATGTTTTTCCCCACAGCCATGAACTCATTGTTTTATGAAAATCATGATTGTCATGGTATCTAACGCTTAAATACACTTTCAATCTCATTTGCTGAAACGTTTCTGTTTGCTTTTTTAACCCACTGTTTTCACCACGGGCTAAACATCACAGATTTTTTTTTGCAGCACCTGAATTTATGAGCAGCTGTTATTAAATTTAAGTGCTTGCAAGAATAACATCATGCCAAATTACAATGACCTATGTTTTTTCTTTTATGATTTTAAACAACCATTTAATTCTGTTTGTGTGTTAAGCGTAAAAATCATTTACCAAAACAAAAATTCAATGTGTTGAATTAAAAAATAAATCAAATAATTTGTTAGATGTAGTTGGATTGTGTAGTGGCAGGAACTACATGTCATGACTATAATTAGCTAAATGTTAATGAAGTATATGGCTACATTCACATTACAAGCCACATTACAAGCCACTTTGTTCAGATAATTTTTGGTCAGATCAGATTTGCATGTCATGACGGTTCACATTCATAGTCACAAATTATTTTATCTGATTTTAAAGTGTATGCGTCTGTCATCTAAAACAGCATGCACCATGTTACAACTCATAGTTCTGTGACTGCTGATTCATTTCAAACAATGGATGTGACTTTAGCAAAAATATGCTTGGAGTTCTGCTCTGAAAGGATGACAAGCAGTTTGTTGGCTGAATTTGTTGAGGTCCAGAAGAAGCTAGAAAGCCAGACAGATGGCTCGCTTAAGGTGTTTTAGCAGTGATTGCTATAACTGCTATGAAATCCCAGCCATGCTGACTGATGTCAGCGGTCGTTCTATGCATGCGGAGAGAATTTCGCATGAATTTCGATCTGCCCATTCTCATTCAAGTCACATGACTATTACATTTGTGTAGCCCTTAAATAATCAGATCTCATATTGGGATTGAGGGGGAAAAATAAAATCTGAGTAATTTCAGGCTGGTAATGTGAACATAGCCTGATAGTCTGATACTAAAAGAGTAATGGGTTCTTCAGGTATATGAAGAACAAAAATTCAATTTGCTTTTGCTTTCCAGTAATTACCAAACTGTTCTTGTACAGTGTTTACAAATGTAGCCTGGCTGATGAATGAATACAAAAGCCCTAATTTATTATTTTTAATTATTTTTTGCAGGGGGTCGGGGGGCGATTATGTAATGGTGAATTTTGAAGTTGTGAATTTTGAACAGTATTTGGCAAGGTCCATGACATGCAATCTGGAATAATATAACTTAACCCTGCTATAGACACTTTTGTTCCTGCAGCAGTGTTCAGTTAGCAGATCTCTGTATTTTGACTGTTACTAAGACTGCTTTGCTAGCAAAGTTGGCTAACATAGGGACGGTTGGCTGACCAGCTCGTCTGACTTTGTGTGTAAATATATATGTATCTGGGTGTGTTTTCACTGTAACCTATCGCTACATTCATTATATAAATAGGTTTGTTTAAAAATTTACATTTTATCTTTCATACATTTTCACAAACAAAAAAAAAATCTTGGATGTGCTTCAGCATAGAATTTTATTTTTTTTCTTTGTTCTAGGTTTATGCTGCTATCTAAGACCCAAGCATGCTCCAAAAAATTGTGCATAATATTAAGATAAAAGCCATACATTTCCAAAATGCGTGTGTAGATTTTAATTCAACTTCATTGTTGTAGACATTTAGTCTTTATATCTTTACATAAATCCATTCTTCTTTGTTTTATAATATGCTTTTGTGAACAATATCCATAAATAAAAAGCAATGTTACAAGGGAAATAAGGGCTAAAAATGTATCTATTCAATATATATAACTGTGAAAGACAGTCTATATTGACTTTGCATGTTTCTCCATTTAGTGTATCACTAGAAGTAAATGGAAAACAGCTGAATATCAATTTTGTCTTAATTAATGAAGTCTTTTTGCTTTCAGAAATTAAGATTCCGCTGTGAAGCCAACATATGTTAATGTATAAAATTATACAGGTTTTGTACATAGTTAAATAGTTCAGGGGATATAAAAACCTTAAGCATCACCATGAAACCCATCAGTCCCACTGCGAACAGATGACTTGGATCTCAACAATTACATATTCTCATCAGATTCAGAAAGATCTACTCCTTTGAGGTTTCACAGTGGTTTAACCACTCTGTGTTCAGTAGGAAGGCAATCATCCTTCATAATTACCTGAGCTTCTTTATTGATCACTTTCCTGAGACGTGAAATACTCAGAGGTCAAACTGAACCCATCCATTGCTCTCTTCTTCTGCTGAAACAACAATCTTCTCCGTTCCTGCCTTTGACGAGCTTGAGAGCTGTCTCTTAGATACTCTCTAGCGTCATCATTTTTTGAAAAAGCTGCAGGTGTATCAGGGATGGATTGGGATAAATCCTGAAGTGCAGGGTCCTTAACTTGATGCTTTCTTGAAACACTTTTCTTGGACGAGGCACCCAAACCAGACAACTTTGACTCTAATATAGTCTGCGACTCAGGAAGTTGGCTTAACTTGTTCGGTTCTGTAATCACTTTCACTGTAGATGGTGCATCTTGGGACTGTGTCTGATTTTGATCATATTGCTTAGAATTTGTAAACGTGAAAGATCTTGGGCCTCCCTGCTGCAGGACATGATCTCGAGCAGTTTCTGGTGTTACATTTGTCTTGATCATCATTGATTCTGTTATTACATCCATCATTTTCTGCTTTGGAGGTGAGCTAGATAGTGGCAAAGTCTGTGAATGAGGGTCAGAATGCCTGAAATGCCCAATGTATCTAGTTAGCCTTGGTCGTCCATCTATTAGGCCAAAGGAATCTTTTCCCTTTGTAGCAAGATTCAACTCCTCCTTAGTTGAGAAAACTCGTTCACTTTCCAAATTTGACAGACTTAAAAACGTTGAAGGCCCCAGAGATGACTGGTAAGGTTCTGATTGCACACCCCGAACACGTTTTTTTACTTCTGGTAGTTGGTCATAAGATAACTCTAATGATCCAAATAAATGATCTGCAGCATTAGACGATACATCATTTGATATATTTGATGTTCTGTTCTGATACTCAGATTGTGTCAATTGAAAAGCTTTCTTTTCTTTTAATATTTTGTCAAGAGAGGCATCAAGTAAAGTGTCTTTAATGCTTGTTTTTTCTGCCTCATTATTAGTTGAGGAGCTTAATGTGGTCCATTCTTTTTTGGTCGGCTTCTCAGTTAAAGATTGTAACTGACATATTGGATAAGGTTTAGACTGTTCAAACTGAATGTGTCTTTTCACTCTTGGTAGTGAACCAAGATTTGTTCCTAGATGACCAAGTAAACTGTCTTCTGTTAGATAAGGTCTTATGTGAACCATGGATAATTCTGATCCCAGTAATGCTGTTTTCTTTGCTACATCAACAGTGACTCCATGGGTGTTTGAAGACTTTGATGGAGCTGAATGATGTGTGAAATTAATATATCTCTTTACCTTGGGAAGTTCACTAACAGTTGCATCTATTTTCTTAAAGAAAGTGTCTTCATTATTTGACTTGCTATCACCAGGTGAAGTACTGGACCTCAGTAATTCTGGTTTAGTTGAAACTGGTGTAGCTGTTTGTCTGTGTAAAGACGAAGATGAAGATTGAGTAGAACGCTGTGAGAAATTAATGTACCTTCTCACTTTTGTTATCTCAAAGACACTGTGTTCAGCAGCAGCTGGTTGAATATAATCTTTAGATGCTAAAGACTTTATCTTCAACTCTGGGCTAGTTTGTATTGTTTTTTCTGTGCTGTTGGTTAAAGAATGAATGGAAACCAACAATGGTTCTTGTATGCCTGGTTCAGCTTGTGTGAATTTAATGTATCTTTTCACCTTTGGCACTCCATCAAGTGATGTTCCTGTTTGGCCAAAGAAATGATCTTCCTTTGTGGTAGGACTGACCCTACTGACTTTGGATCTTGTAGACTGCATTTTTGTCGAGAACTCTTGTGTGACACATTCTGTAATTGCAGATGATGAGGGAGACTGAGTTGGAGTTTGAGGTTCAGATTTTATGAACTGAAGGTAACGTTTTACTTTTGGCACTTCTTCTAAAAATGTGCCCATCTGTCCAAGGAAAATGTCTTTAATGACTGTTATGCGTTTTTCCTCAAACAAAGAATCAGGGCTACTAGACAACTGTGGTGTAACTGGTGTTGTGGTTACAGAAGACCAAGTTGGAGCATAAGCTACAGATTGTGAAAACTTAATATATTTCTTTACCTTGGGCACTTCATCAAAGGATACACCGAGGTGCCTAAAGAAGTTGTCTTGGTGTTTTGGAAAGCTGTCTTTGTCAGATAAAGAACTGGAGGTAATGTATTCTGCTTTTGTCACTGATTGAGGTGGGACTTCTATCTGCTTAGATTGTGTGAACAGAAGAGCTTTGTTTACCTTGGGTATACTGTCAAGAGATGCAAATTCTCTATCAAAGAACATGTCATTTGCGCTTGGTTTTGCATGAGCAACCACTGAGGGGCTTAATGTGGTCAATTCTTTTTTGGTCATTTTCTCAAGTGGAGATTGTGACTGATTTGATCGATATGGTTCAGATAGTGGAAACTGAATATATCTTTTCACCCTTGGAAGTGAATTAAGATTTGCACCTAGTTGATGGAAACTGTCTCCTGTTATAGGAGGTTTAACAAGAACTGTAGATAAATCCGATCCCTGTAATTCGGTTTTCTTTGCTACATCAACTTTGACTCCATGGTAGTTTGAAATCTTTGGTGGAGTTAATTGAGGTGTGAAATTAATATACCTCTTTACCTTGGGGAGTTCACTAACAGATGCATCCATTTTCTTAAAGAAACTTTCTTCAATATTTGACTTGCTATCATCAGGTGAAGGCCTGGACCTTGGTAATTCTGGTTTTGTCAAAACAGGGGTAGCTGTTTGGCTGTGTAAAGACTGAGATGAAGATTGAGTAGAACGCTGTGAGAACTGAATGTATCGTCTTACTTTTGGTATCTCAGAGGATGTGTCAATTGGTGCAAAGTAGCTGTATTCATCAGCAGCTGATTTTATATCGTCTTTAGATTTTGAATCCTTCAACTTCAATTCTGAGCTATAATGTTTTGGTTCTTCTGTCATGTTGTTTAAAGAGTGCAACAACGGAGGTTGTAAGCGAGGTTCAGCTTGTGTGAACTGAATATATCTTTTTACCTTAGGCACCCCATCAAGTGATGTACCTGTTTGACCAAAAAAAATGTCTTCTTTAACAGTCGGACTTACTCTGACCTCAGATCTTGTAGACTGGATGTTTGTCAGTAGCTCTGGTGAGACAGATTCTGTAATTGTAGGCCATGAGGGACACTGAGCTGGAGGTTGAAACTCAGGTTGTGTGAACTGAAGGTATCTTTTTACTTTTGGAACTTCATCAAAAGATACATCAATTTGTCCAAAGAATGCAGGGATTGGCTGATTTGAAGGTTCAGCTTTAAACTGTGTAAACTGCAGTGATCTGTTCACTTTTGGTATATTATCCAGAGGTACCTGGATTACTTCAAGGAAATTTGTTTTGCCCTGTTTTGATTTTGTATCATCTACGGAATGTGATGTTCCTCTTGGTGTGACCGATGGTATCAATTGTTGTTTGATTGAGGATAGAGACTGTGACTTAGGAGGCACCTCAGATTGTGTGAAATAAATGTACTTCTTTACTTTTGGAACTTTGTCCAGAAAGACACCTATTTGTAAAAAGAAATTATCTTTACCAGTTACCAGTGGTGTTTTTATTTCCTGTGTTATTCGTTCATCAGTTAGTGGATATTTTGCCTTTGCAGGGTGGTATGGTGATAAAATGTCATAATGAGTTTGTGAGAGTGTGAACTGGATATATCTCTGTACCTTTGGTACTCCACATAGTGATGCACATTGTCCTTTGAAGAAAATAGTCATTGGGTCAGTCGTGGATCCTGTTTTTGACACTTTCTCAGGTTTAACTACTTGGTTATGTAATGGTGAATGATTTGAGAGCTGTGATTCTGACAGAGAAACCTGAACATACCTTTTTACCTTTGGTACTTCATCAAATGACATGGGTATTTGCCCAAAAAAGCTGTTTCCCTTAATGGCGGGAGTGGGCATATGCACAGTTTTAGGTGTGGATTGAGTGAAGTGGACATATCTCTGTACCTTTGGTAGTGCAGGTAGTGATACATTTTGTCCTTCAAAGAAAATATTGAAGGGGACAGGTGGGGATCCTGTTTTTGTCACTTCCTCACGCCTAACCATTTGGTCACTTTTTAATGTAGGTTCTGGATAATTTGAGAGCTGTGATTCTGACGGAGAAAACTGAACATACCTTTTTACTTTTGGTACTTCACCAAATGATATCGGTATTAGCCTGAAGAAGCTTTCTTCCTTAATGGCGGGAGTAGGAGTATGCACGGTTTGAGGTGTAGATTTCATGAATTGGAGATATCTCTGTACCTTTGGCACTGCACATAATAAGACCCTTTGACCTTCATAAAAAATACTGAAGGGGTCAGGTGGGGATCCTGATTTTGTCACTTTTTCAAGCCTAACCACTTGATCAGTCTTTAATGAAGATGTAGAATGATTTGAGAGCTGTGATTCAGATGGTTTAAACTGAACATACTGTTTTACTTTTGGTACTTCTTCAAAGGATATGGGTATTAGCTCGAAGAAGCTGTCTCCCTTAATGGCGGGAGTGGGCGTATGCACAGTTTGAGGTGCAGATTGTCTGAACTGGACATATCTTTGTACCTTTGGTAGTGCATGTAGTGATACACTTTGTCCGTCAAAGAAAATATTGAAGTGGTTAGTTGGGCATTCTGTTTTTGTAACTTCCTCAGGCCTAACCGCTTGGTTAATTGTTGCTGAAGGTGATTGATGAATTGAGAGCTGTGATTCTGATTGTGAAAATTGGAGATATCTCTGTACTTTTGGTACTTCATCAAATGATATGGGTATTAGCTTAAAGAAGCTGTCACCCTTTATGGCAGAAGTAGGCATATGCACAGTTTGAGGTGCAGATTGCATGAACTGGAGATATCGCTGTACCTTCGGTACTGCATATAATAAAACACTTTGTCCTCCATAGAAAATACTGAAGGGGTCAGCAGGGGATGCTGATTTTGTCACTTCCTCACATTTAGCCAATACTTTAACTAATGCTAAATCATTCGAAAGCTGCAATTCTGTTGGTGAAAACTGAGCATACTGTTTTACTTTTGGTACTTCATCAAATGATATGGGTATTTCTCCAAAGAAGCTGTCTCCCCTAAAGTCAGGAGCGGGCATATGCACAGTATGAGGTTCAGACTGCGTGAACTGGAGATATCTCTGTACCTTCGGTACTCTACATAGTGATTGTCCTTCAAAAAAAATACTGAAGGGGTCAGGTGGGAATCCTGATTTTGTTTTTTTCTCAGGCCTAACCACTTGGTTAATTGTTGCTGAAGGTGATTGATGATTTAAGAGCTGTGATTCTGATTGTGAAAATTGGAGATATCTCTGTACTTTTGGTACTGCAAATAGTGCTATACTCTGTTCGTTAAAATAAATACTGATGTCACCAGTATCAGGTAGGGATTCTGTTTTCGTCACATTCTCAAGCCTGGTGACTTGGTTAATTGATGGTGAAAATTTAACATATCTTTTTACTTTTGGAAAGTCATCAATAGATGCATCTATCTGGTAAAAAAAAATTCCTTCTTTAGTAATTGCACTGTTGTGATCTTCTGTAGAGATGGTACTTTTCTTTGATTCTGTGTTTACCATTTCATAAGTGATTTCTTCTTCAGAAGAATGAGATGGAGCTGGAATTTGAGGATACGATCTACTTTGTGAAAAAAGAAGATATCTCTTTACTCGTGGTATTGGATCCAAGGATGGCTCAATCTTTCCAATGATACTCTCAAATGGCCTCTCTGATTTAGATATTCTTTTTTCTACAGATGTAGACTTCTGTTGATGTGGAGTTTTAGGCACAGAAATTGAGAACAGAAGCGAATTTTTGAGCTTTGGTAGTCTATCGAAGGCTTGTCCTATGGTTACAAAAAAATTATCCTCGTTTGTTGAGGGGTTGACCATTTCAGAAGGTATCACTGGTTGTTTTTTGAACGATATACCCAGGAAGCCCCCATTACCTTTACTGCTTGTGGTTACTGTATTGGGTTCTAGCTGGACATCTTTATTTGTTTCAGACCCACTTCTGTTAAACAGCCGTGCACTGATCCCACTAAGACCTTTAAATATTCCTCTCTCGTTCTCTTTATTGCGCTTGACCTCTATATCTGTACTGCTTGAGGAGTTGTCATAGTTAATATTGAGAAGCCTGTCTTGGCTTATGACTGGTGTAGCATCAGTGCTGGGATCTTTATGTTCTAATCTTATCTCAAGTTTCCTTGGGTAGTCTCCTTGTTCATGATCTTCTTCACTATAGCTACTGGTACGTGATCTTTCTTCCGACATCAAACTGTTAGACTTCTGACTGGTCCTGTAAACAGGATGCACATGGTATTGTGTAGGTTCATCTTCGTAATCACTGCTAACATTTGAGGTATTAAGGGACTCTTTGTACTCTGTAAATGCCTCATCATCAAAACTATCCCCTCGAGTATAAGTCATGTGTATGTCTGTTGGGTCCAGGGTAATAGTATCTTGTCTGAGTAGCGCACCCATGTCTGCACTCTGTTTTTCAGTTAGGGCATATTCTTCAAAATGTCTGTTTTTGCCATAGTTACCATCATCATTGTCATCTTCTGTGTAGGAAATGTGTCCTTCTAAGTCTTCACCAACCACTGGGTTGACTGTGTATTCTGTGGGTCCTCCTTCACTCTCTCCACTTTCACTTGAGTTACAGGAGCTTGGTCTCTCAGACAGTTCATCTACAGACATTTCTTCTTGAATTGCTAGAGAACCAAGAGCAGCAACATCTGAAACACGACTGCTTGATCTTGGCGAGCTCTCTGTGAATGAAAAACTCTCTCCACTGTCATTCCATAAGTCTGGGTCCAGTTCATCCACACTCTCCTCCTTTGATTCAGACATCTTTAATGGAAATGGGTCATTCATAAGTCTTGGTATTGTATCCAAATGGTCCATGCTGGCTTCATCTTCTTCTTCATATATGCTGACTGTAGGTGAATCTACGTTTTGTTCAGTTGACTCTCTTGCCTCATAAGACATCTGTAGTTCTTGCCGATTACCTGAGAGAGATGATGCAGGTAAAATGCTCCTCTCTTCTAATTCTGTGGTGTCTTCTTGGTCTGTGATGTATTCAAACTGCATTCCTTTGCTGCTTTCAGAATTTAGACTCTCAGTAGATCTGTACCTTGTAATTTCTTTGTTTTCCTCTCTTAGTGGCACTTCTTTGTGCACCTCAATAGTCTCTGTCAAGGATCCTATTTTCTCTACATTCTCATATAATACTGAAACATCTGTATTGCTTCCAGATGGACTGTCGTCTACAGTGACATAATATGGAACACCCCCTTGTTCCTGTATTTCTGTAACCTGCCCAAATGTCACTCTTGGACCTGTATGCACTTCTTGTTCTTGGTCATCTGTATCCGAATAGCCTTCATTTACATACGGCCTCTGTCTAGTTGAGGAACTCTGTGAGTTTGAAGCTGATGTAGAAGATTTCCTCTTATTTCGGATTTGTTTGTAACATTTTTCCAGAAATGGTCTTAATATAACACCAAGGACAAAGGCCACAATGAATGTGATGAAGACAGACAGGCAGACTGCTAATACAAATTGAGACTGTTGCACTGCTCGGACAGCTGGCCCATTCCTCAGTGTATTGTCATTATCCTCCGTGTTAAGCTCGACCAATCCGATTTGTGCTTCTCGTCGCAGTCTTTTGTCATGAGCTCTTTTACGAACATGTAGATTGAAAACGGACATGTGCTCTTCATGGTATCCTGAGATGCAGACATAAAGTCCTGCATCATGCTCTGTGGTATTACTGATGTGAAGGAATTGTTGTGCATCACGGATTTGGCCATGGGGTGTCCACCAATGAGTGTGTATAAAATCTGAAGAAGAGGAAAAAAAATTATAATTACGACATATACTATGATAGATTGTTAGTATATAGTACTTATCTAGCATACTAGATAATTTCCATATTGCCAAATGTCATAAAAAACTGAATTACTACCTTGGCTGCCAGTGCTACAGGAAAGAATAAGTTCCATCCCCTCATCCACGGTCACTTCCTTTTTCACACCGGGTATATTGTATACAGGTTGTGGACAGACAAGATCTGATTGCTTCAAGTTCATCAGGTCCTTTCCAGCATAATGAAAGGGAGAGAAACACACCACTTCCCAGGTGGGATTACCCAGTTCGTGGTCAAAACTCAGCCACCTTCTGATTGTATTCATGTTACAATCACACCTCCATCTATTTCCAGAAATGTCCACCAACACTTTTAGGTTCCGTAGAGACAGATAGGCTGGCATAGGTATGGTAGCTAGCAGGTTATAGCTCACATCAAGGATCTAGATGACATAACTAATGCATTAACTCTACAAAAAATAATCCACAAAATATTTAAAATACATTAAAATACACAATTTGTTACCTTTAGCTTATGCAGGTCCTTAAAGGCTTCTGGGTGGATGGTGTTAATGAGGTTATGATGAAGGTGAAGCTCAGTCAAATGAGTACAACCAGCCAAGTCAGCAGGGCCAATCTCAGAGATTCTGTTGTAGGAGAGCTGGAGCACTTTTAGAAATTTAATATTGCTCAGACCTAAGATGGAGAAGTGAGACATAAACATCTGATTTTTTTTTTTCATGGTAAACCTACCCCAGGTATGGAGATAATGTCACTATGGCCAGAGTACATGTCCGTGACTATGGAATTTATGCATTTAACTTCTTTGTCTTGTGAATGTTTCATGATGCATTGTTTACTTTTGATAAAAGCATAAAAAGTTCTTTTATTTGAGCAAAAAATTTATTGGGGAAAAAAATCATAGTTCAGAGAATAATATAGTGAAATACACAGACACAAATTACTACTATATTACTGTATAATTATATGAGTTATGTTAACTATTGCACTTGAATATTTTATTTGACCATTTTTAGCTTTGATTATAGCACACCATGTGGTGAGAAGTTCATGTGTGAAAATGATTTCTCATGCTCCCAGAACCACCTTTTCACGATTTGATTTCTGGAATATTCCTGTGCCATCAAGGAATAAAAACTCTAGTTATGTGATAATCAGGTCATCAGCTGACTTCATTTTATTGCTACCTAACATTGCTGAGCCTAGTCCTGACCAACTAAAGCAACCCCAGATCATAATAGAGGCTTGTACAGTAGCCACTATGCACGATGGGTGCATTGATTCTTCTCTTTTTTTTATTTTTGTATCTTTTTTTGGGTTTTTTCCAATTTTCTCCCCAATATTAGTCGTAGCCAATTCCTCCCCGTCACTAGGGGGCTCCCACA
>JAOVVB010000035.1:5875076-5886911 GCA_028570985.1 Heterobranchus longifilis
TGATTCATGTTTGTGGCTGTAATGTGACAAAATGTGGAAAAGTTCAATGGGGCCGAATACTTTTGCAAGCCACTGTATTAGTAGCAGACGTCCATGCATGTGATCACAATCATCCATAAAATAAAACTTACTGACCGTTTCTGGGCCTCTTGCTTGCTGCAGCAGGTTTCACAGTAGTACTTATACTCACTGCAGAGCGTCTCTGTGTTACTGAAGTCCCTGTACACACAAGCATGCCAAGTCAGAGTTGAGACCTTAAAGACAGTGTACAGTGACGTGCAAAAGTCTTGAGCACCCTTCAGTTACTTATATTTTGTTTCCAAAGAGCCAGACCTTTTTTTTTGGTCTCTCATTTTCAGGCCAGTCTCTGTATCTGATCAGTTTCAAAGGAATGTTTTTTGTTTGTTAAGCCAACCAGTGGAACAGACAGGAGGGGAAATGAGGTTGCTGCTGAGGTTGTTACATACACAACCAATTTTTAAATTGTATTTTTAGGCACTTTGCAGCCGGTCACAGTAAAGCATTTGTTCCCATTTCTTTAGTTAAAGCTACATAATTAAATTAAATTAAATTAAATTTAGTATGAGGAAACATGGTATGGCTCAGATGGCTCTAGTATGTTCCTGGGTGACATATATACCTGAGACAATGTGTTATTGAAGTGTTCTGCTCGACATCCACAGACAAATCCAGGAAGTCCTCGTCTTTACTGCTTACCTGGAATTGGCAAAAACACAATTCTGGTGAGCATGTATGTGTGGGTATGAGTGTATGTGATTTCCATGCAGAACTTCAATTCTCAGTTATATCGGCATATTGTTAATTTATGACTTTATCTCTTTGTAATGTTATGTGTCTCACATGGCTCTTATTGTACCCTGTTTCTGGAAGTCTGTTTTTGTGTTTTGACTGAAAAATAACAACCTATGGTTAAAATCAGCTTTCCACCCAAAGGAAAAAAGTAAAACCAGCAATATGTGCACAAAAGACAGTACATTATGATTTGGGATATCAGAAATTTGGTATAGCATTATGACTACAAATTACACACATATTCAAGTGGGACTGACTCAGTTGGGCAAGTTTGGAAATGAAAAGTTACTCCATGGTGCTGATCACTGTGCCCCATACGGTTGCTAAATTCTCTGTAGTTTGTGAAGGACAGGTCGGTTTCCTTGTTAAGGGCAGTGTTTGGTGCAATGTAAACCATCTGATAATAAATAGAAATGGGATTCCATCTATCTAGAAACCTCTGTAGTTTAACTAATGACTGTGGAGGCCAATGGTGATTATCACTGTATTTATTATCATTTATTTTACAACTACGGCAGGACCTCCGATCAACATTCACACACGCATTCAAACACTATGGGGAATGTGGGAACAACAATAGCCTAATCTGCATGTTTTCCGAATGTAGGAGAAAACCGGATTACAAGAGAGAGCAAATTGTCTTTTGTACCTGGAGGAAACCCACCAAGCGCAAGAACATGCAAACTCCATGCACTCAGACCTTGGGGAGGGAATCAAACCCAGACCCTGGAGGTGTAAGGCATCAGTGCTAACCACTAAGCCACTGTGCTGCCAGAAACAGGATTAAATGTAATAATATAACAACAAAATAAGTGATTTTTTATAATTATATTTTTTATAAAAAACAATTGTTGTTTAAAAAAATAATAAAACACTACACTTCCATAAAATTAAACAGTTGATCACACAGTAAACATACAGTGAAATGACTACATGTCCCTATGCTCCATTGATCAAAACCTGAGGATAGGAAAGGCTACAACTAAATACAGAGAAAAAAGGTGCTTGTTTTTAGCCAGTGTTTAAGTGAATTATGCCCCTTTCCTATATTCCTGAATGTCTTGATCTTGAGATTTTTGGAAATCCTAGGCAGATCCACGTTTGTCAGGGGTTCACTACGACTCGGTGCAATTTAGGAGAATTCAAATTGTCTGTGTGCCTAGAGTCCCTAATAGATCCACAGAGAAATCCCACCCAGCACACTAAACTACTAAAGAGTACGCTCTAATGAATAATGAATCCCAGACACCAAATTAAACACAACCAATAAAGGTGAAGCTCTCACCGTCTCGCAGTTGAGGCAGCGCGTCTCATTGGTCAGCGTACCCTGGAAGATGTCATGCACCCACGTGGACTCGTTCTTGTTCTCCGTCTCAGTTTCTGCAGGGACTGCGCTTCCGTTGTTCTTCAGCCGGCCGTTTTGTTTCTCCTGTTTCTTCTCCTCCTGCAGGATGTCTGCCACCGTGTTCAGCAGGTAGTTGAGAAACTCGTGAGCATCCTGTTGCATGTAGTTATCAAACAGGTCTGTATGGGGAGACAGAGAACAGTGCAGCGACAACTTTATATACAAGATGAAAGACCAAACCACCTTGAAATATAAATGTTACAGTATTTCCAATACAGCATTGTATTGTAAACTGTAGAATCACCTTGTGCGTGCATGTGTGGTCAGCTGACAGAGGCCAGTATTATTCATTTACTGAAAGTGTTCCAGAGACAGGACAAGGACAAGTATCTTTTCATATCCCACATGCGCGTGCATGCATGCACCAACGCGCCCCCCCCGCCCCCCGTTCTACATTCCACAGATACAGGATATTACACAAGGGCTTATTATTTGTATGCAAAGGTCAGGGGCAAATTCACTACCAGGACCTTTAAGACATACTCTTAAACCATTTTTCCTTTTTAAACATCATCTATTACACACAGGGATGCATTTGACATAATATCTCAGCATAATATCTATTCATATTGTTCATTTGCTTATTAAAATAAGCAGGTTTGATTTCCCCAGGGCTAGGATCTGCTCTTACACCAGCACAGTCTCATGGGTCTCGGAGTCAGAGTGTGAACCTGTGATTTCACTTGCGCTGTGTATAATTGAATCATGTGGCCATGGGGAAATTACAGCCTCGGCTTCAACATTCCGTCTGCTAGAGCTGGGCCTCATTTAATTGTAACCTTCTACGAGATAACCCTACTATTAGCTCCAGACGAGCACTTTACATGGAAAGTGTTTTTTAGTTGTCTTGTAAATGTTTCAACCCCAACCAACTTTGTTACGTACTTCATATCTGTCCTGTCTGCGCTACACGTGTATGGAAAAGATACTCATAATTCCAACATGGGAATCAGTATAAACATGACCCGTCACAATGTCTCAGGTGTCTCAACTTTCTCAACACTGGTGCAGGCATGGACATTCGCTTTCATGATAAGTTTCCCCATTATTTAATCCCACTTGTTGTAGACATCTAACCTTTCAGGAAAATGAACGATGCAACTTGAACAGAAATATATAGACTTCCTCACCGTTTTCTTTCCTCAAACGAGAGATGAACTTCTTGGGAGGGATGACTCCCACCTTCTTCTTTTGAGTGGCGATACTGTGAAAGAGATCAGCCAGGCAGGTCAGCAGGTTCTCCTTCTTCTTCTGTTGTGCCTTGTAGGCCAGCACGCTCTCCCTGAACGGCCTGCAGAAATACAGCGCCTGCAGCACTGAGTTACAGTAGCATGTGTTCCCAAACTGAAAAAGAGAGAAAGACAAAGAGACCATAAACACTTAGATAACTTTTGTGCTTTAAGTGAAAAGAATTAGATCTGCAATGCAGTCAGAGCTGAGGGAACAATGAGGAAGGAAGAGAGTCAAACATTAAGCATTAAAACAGTGTGCATTCTGGAACTCAAAACAGCCTGGATCGAATCCCAATCACCTTTTACATCTTTTATTATTAAATAAGACAAAACTTTCTATGCCAGATGAAAAAATATGACCTGTTCTAATTTACTAACAGTGCATTGAGTAATTGTATTCAGTGCTGGCTTAGATTCAGAGAATGCACAAGTTCTGGTGAGAGAGCTGATGATTTTCTTGCAAACAAATGCCTGTGCAATAAGACAAAAACAGAGATTACAAGAACAGAGATGTTTAAAAAAAATCCCAATGAGAAGACACTGTCAAAAAAAAAAGAAAAAAGGAAGCATTAACCATGACATTGACCAGTTAACGAAGAAGCTAGTAAATAACACCTCTTAGAGACGCCATTGATTTACAGTACTACAAGCTGGGAGCAGACAGGAAAGACTGGATTATGCTCCGAGTGGTCGCTGGGATGTAACCAAGTTGTTGATCGTCAATGGAGTTCTCACAGCGCCCTCTTCAGGCCAGGCCATGTTGTAGAAGACTGCATTGAGTAGATCTTAGACTCTTTTGCTGCTCACCACGTTTATGGCATGCATGCAGCAGGTTAACATTGCGTCTTTGTCATGTTCAGAGTATACTGAAGCCAATTCCTCACACCATCACTTCATGATGAAAAGCACTGTGCTCGTTGTGGTGTTTAAACCAACCTGCCAGACGCAATTACAAAGTAGTAGGTGAGCAGTAATAACTCAGTTTGATCTCATTGGAGCTGGTGAGCATGTGATCATGTACCTGGTAGGAAATTAGTGACAACATGATGGACACATTTGGAATGCACATTTTCCCATTTTAACAGAGTTCCCGCTGCGTTCTTCGATATTTTAAGGATGGAATTTTGTGGTCTAGGTTGGAGTGTGACATGCCCTTACAAGTCATTGTTTTTTAGAAAGAAATGGGGGTCATGTACCATAAATGTATATTTTTTTTAATTTTAGGTTTAATTAAAGGTTACATATTAAACTCGTTTTTAAACATTTTTTCCAGCTAAAACACAACCCACTTCCTGCATTCTGGCTGCTTGATTCTACTTCTGTTTCACTCTTTTCCCAAATTTGCTGTTTCAGTGTCTGTAGCTTTAAAATTAACTGCCGCTGAACACCTCTTTGAGGAGAAAGAGGACAACGAAGAAAATATTTAATGGGTTTCTTAAGGGCGACTGGACTAGAAAAGAGGAATTAAACTAAAAGGAAGACGAAGGAGATTAAGACCAGAAGGTGGCAGTAATGCAACATAATGGATGTCAAGTGCAGGTAAACACCAACAACACAAGACAAGAAGATGATCCCTTTGAGGAAGTGAATTGTTCTAGCCAATCAGAACACAAGGAACAGAAACGTCAACGTTTGGGGCAAAGCATTTCCAGCCTGCTTTCAGGCTTTTGCTGCTTAACTTTTCTGATCAACAAAATAAGAGAAAATATATGTTTGTTGTGTTAATTCACAACAAGATCCTCAATATTTATAGATAAAAGTTCAAACACAACTATGAGCTGAAGAAGGCTAGGTTAGCCATTAGTGGTTAGCTGCTAACCATTAATGTTAAGCCAAGCCCTTATTAAGAACTAAAGACCACTTATTGACCACTAAAGAGAGTAGACAAGAGTATCACTGGAACGTGTGCTGTAAGAGTATTTCTTCCAGCATGTGGAACTTGGAGCAATAAGAATTTGGAAAGGTTAAATACATTGTTAAACATTTTTGAGAAAATGGAGAAAGAAAGTATTTGATGGGTTTCTTAAGTTTGACAGAACTAGAAATAGATGATATAGAACTGCTGATAAACATCAAGAAGACAGTACAGGTTGACGACTAGTTGTGCTGAGCAGAACTGAGCAGAGCTGAGAATTGAGCCGGGAGAGAGTCTATTGGAGTATGAGGTCACGATAGGGCGACACTCTAAGGACAAACAGCAGGGAATATGTCTCAAAATAACTAATAAAAAGAATTTTGCATGAGAGGTTTTGTTGAAGTTTGAAATTACCAGAAAATATTTGTGACTAAATATTTACATTTCAAGAAAGTAATCAGAACTAAATAAAACAAAGCCATGGGATTTAATAATGTGTTATGTTACATGATATTCTTCGTTAGTCTCATGGCCGTGAAATTATTACGTTTGGGAATGGTTGATTTACATAATTGTACTTTTCTTACTCTCTGACGTTTTTTCCATGAAGTATGTCGGTTTTTCATGGTCAAGACTGCATTCTGTTTACTTCTGACTGGAGCAGGGCAAAGCACCCAGTTTACTCTGGTGCTGTGATGAGGCTTTGATTGAACTTCATCTTGAGCAAAGCTCCGGTGTGAATCTGCCCGAGATCACCATGTTACCGTTCTTCTTGCCTTTAGCCATTTGTAAAACTCCTCCTTAAACATGTCATTTTGTAGAGCTCAAAATCATGAATAGAATAAACACACAACAATACTTGATACATTGGCAAACAATCCAACCATGTGGTTTGGATATTAAATTACTACAGCATTGTGTCCATGAGCTTGGAATGAATGAGCGATACAACACTGTAAACACAGAGAAATAAGATCTTTTTCCATGCAATGCTTCGCCTTATTGTTCCAAACTCAGACATGGTCTACAAAACTCCTCTAATTGCTTTGGCTCGTGTACAAATATGTGGCTTAATCAGAAAGCTTTAAGACTGAAGGACAAGGATACTCACATTGACCAATCCGAAGTAGTGTTCATTAATAGGGAACTGCTCTGGACCAATGTCTTTCTCCAGAGCAGAGGCATTGGTGCCCTGTAGAGGGAAAAGGAGCACAGAGAAAGAGACGAATCATCAAATAATCAGGAATTTGAACACAAGTAAAAGATTAAGCCATGATTTAAAAACCACACAAAATTTTGAACACAAAACAAAAGACACTGAACAGAGGTTAGATGATTAGATGAGGACAAATAGAACCACGGCACTAGGGGGAAAATTTACATATGGTGTAGCTGTGTTTTAAAGAAACAATAAAAACGATTTAAAGATAAATTGCACAAAGCCTAATAAAACAGTTTTTGGTTACGCAAGTTACAAAGCCCAGGTCACGTTTTTAAATTCTTCATTCGATACTCAAGCATGCCTACAAACATTAAGAGGAATATTACATCCTGATTTCAGGTGTGGTACTTATTGACTCTCAGTTAAGCCTTGTTAAGACAAAATAACCGTATTTATAGATGGTAACCCACAGTGATTTAACAAGCATGGTGTAATCCATGCGTTCATCATGCCTTCAACTGGCATGATGTTCATAAAAACGTTTAGGAAATGTTAACTTACAAAACTTTAAATGTTTGGGAATATAACAATGAATGTTTTAAAAAAAATAAAAATTCCGATGTGGTGGCAGGTAACACAAACTAATGTGCTTCCTCTGAGGCACCTTTTCAGAACTGGTTCTCTTCCTGCATTACAAGGAAACTGAACATTTAAAACACTTAACTGTTATTCACCCTCATCTACATACATGAGAGTGTAAGGTTATCATTCCCACCAAGATAGCATGGTCTATTCCTGGCTTTTAGGTTCTTTGCTTGTACCTACAATTTTCTTCCCCAAAGCCCCCCTGGCTCTTTTTATCAAACAGGGAGGGTGAAGGTCATCAGATACGTCCTCCTAGTCACATGGAACCTGCCAACTGTGCCTTATGAACGGCTGCTCACCCACGCATCATTAAGGAGTGGCGTGAAACATGCTATTCATCCTCTTTTGCTTGCATGAGTTCACATGATGATTGACCTCACCATCCCCACCCAGATTATTGTCAAGAGTTATGGCACTTTAGCTTTATTGTTAAATTGACATAACTGTCAAAAAGATTCTTCCACAGCTTGTTCTGATTTAGATTAGCCATAACATTATAACATACAGTACTACGTGTTCTGGTGCTTTTCTATCTTGGACAGTATTGACTTTTTTGGCGAGTTATTCTACAGTACATTGGCTTTTCAGTGGGATTGGACCAGACAGGCTGACCGTTGGTCCCTGGAGGCATAGATGAGCCTTCGGACCCATTATCCTGTCACCAGTTTTGGTAATCAGTGTTAACTTATTCATGTTGTGTGTGTATACTGTATTAAAAAAAAAGTCTACAGTACATGTCAGACCTTTTAGTGCGATACAGCAACTGACAAAACTAACTAAAAAAAAAAAAAAAAACTTATAATAACCTAACTTCTCGAGTAGCTCATGTTCAAATATAATTAACATGGACCTGTAGTCGCTGATGCGAGTCTGATCCACCCCTAAAGATCAGCTGTTGTCTTACTTCTCTTCTGAACTTCTTACTTTCACACTACAAAGCATTTACAGGATCACCTAATGTAATGGTAGCCATCAGAAGAATGGCACAAAGCATCACCATGGATAGGAAGTCCCTCCAAAACAGGCAGAAGGACAAGAAGAAAACTTGAAAGAACTGCAGGGGTATCGGCTGAGTGCTGCTCATTCCTTGCAGGTGACAACATCCTTTCAGGTTCCTTTCATGTCCGTGCTACCACAAACCTTTCCACCTGGAACGATGTGCTGAAAAAGATTTGGCACAAAAGACGAAGACAGCTGACCACCTGAAGAACCCCATTGCCAGGGGGAATCATGGTGGTGGCAGCATCTGCTTCTTCTCAGCTGGGACTGGAGTTTGCATCATGTCATTGATAGGTCTAAATATCCGTCTTAACACAAAACATGTAGGACTCCATAGACTGATGATGATGAAAATCTCCACCTTCGACCATGATAACAACCCAAAATCACACATCCCATTTAACATATCTTGGAATGAATTTTCTCACTGTTTGACAGATCTGAGGCAACAAGATTGGATTAAAATGTAAAGTAAAAAATCGAGATGTGCAGTGTTATGCAGGAAGAGAACCAGTAGACTTCTTCAAAAGTGGTAGACTTCTTCAAAAACAAGCAAAATGTACTTTGAGAATTTATCAGTAAAGATGTGCAGACACTTATGTTTATTGACACATACAGACACATATTGATTATTGTGGCTGTTAATCATTTTATTATTTTTTTCACCTAAAATTTTATTTATTTATTTTTTTACTTGAAATGTTTTGAATGATATACTACATTAAACCGATCTGACATCACAAAATTTATTTTTTACACTTCAAAAACCCGAAATTTTAGGAGATGTGTGCCTACTTCATTTATATCCACACTGTATTCCTACAGTCAGGACAAATTAGACTACTCTCATTCACTAGCTTCCTATCAAATTACAGAATAAGTAAATGTCTCATCTGTTCAGCAAGAAATAAAAAGTCAAAACTATCATGCCTGAATCAATTCTCTTTTATTGATTATACTGTAAAAGCCCCTGCTCTCTCACCCTACCCCCTGCCATTGTGTAGTCACATTTCTCCAGCCTTAAAGCAACAAGATATCATTTTACTCTAAATCGGTATTACTCAAGGCAGCAGGTTGCCTCACAATTCAGGAACATCACATTTAATCACTTGACTTACTAACCTGGCATCAATAGGTCTGGTGAAATAGTTTCAATCACTTTGATGTTATAACTATCTACCAGAGGCGTTCGAATGAATCCGTAAAAATGATTGACATTTACAGAAGACTTTAAGCACTGTATGGTGAAGTCAGTTCAGTAGTTAGTTCTTCCAGTAAAACTGTGTTGTATTGCTGGATATAGCACAGTTGTGACACCTTCGGGACCCGGGCCGCACATTCTTGGCTATGACCCCATCACAGCCATGCTAAGGAGACTGAATGACCCATTGAACTTTAAAACCTGCCTGGAAGTATAGAGGTGAACTATCATCTTACGGAAGAAATGTGGTCGGAAAAACATCCTGAATGAGAGTGATGAGAGAGCACTTAAAAGTTTAGTGAAATCAAATCGTAAAATTTAATTAACTAAAAGATGATAAATAATAAAAAAATAAAAAAATAAAGGATAAATTCACACAAACACACACACAACGTGCTTGGAAACACAAGGTATTTGGACTAAACAGCTGTGTAGCCTTAAGAAAACCACTTGCCTAATGCCCACTGTACAAGCCTGTGGAGGCAGTGTTTGATCCAGGATTGTTTCAGTTGGTCAGGTCTACTGTAGGTTCAGCAACATTTTGTGGTAAAAAAAAATCAAGTCAGCTGATGACCTGTATATACTGAATGAAAAGATTTTACCATCAATTGATTTTTTTATTCCCTGATGGCACAGACATATTCCAAGATAAAGATGCCAGGATTGATCAGACTCAAATTGTGAAAAAGTGGTCCATGGGACCATGAGACATTGTGTTCACACATGGATCGTCCACCACAGAGTCCAGACCTCAACCGCATTTAAAATCTTTGGAATGTGCTGGAAAAGACTTCTGATGCAGCGGCGTGAATGTGACTCTGGACAGAAATAAATATGACATTGCATGATTTTTTGGGTCAGGCACTGTGTGTGTGTGTTTGTGTGTGTATGCATGCATGTACGGTATTGTATGTAACTGGAATGGAGAGGTTTTTCGTACTGCTCAGCTAATTTTTTTACAGTGTGATCTGGCAACCCTGGAGCACATGAAAAGTGCTCAAGGCAGAGTATATTGCTCAAGGCTCAATATTTCTGTGCATGCAAAAGCCAAACATACTAGCCGTAAAAGTGTATTTCGCATTATGATGGTTAAACGTTGCAATTAATCCATGGTTCACACGTGTATGAAACCATGGGGAGGGCTCCATACGGATTGACTAGTTGTTATTATTGTTGTATTTTTATTATTCAAATGTTTATACATCCCAATAAAATTAAATAATAATAAAATTATCAAATCAAATTGCAGACATTTTGATGTAAAAAAACAAAAACAAAACAAAAAAAACCAACAACGTTTGATTCACAGTGAAGACCTGGGGCGCCACATTAACATAACCAAGAACCAGAACTGACAAAAGCACAAGAATAAAACATTTCAAGAGGGTGTCAAGTAAGCTAAAAAGGAACATTAAGGGATTATAAGGGACAACTGCTGCTTACACCCTTTATGTGACTACAGGCTCTATTATTTTTCATATGTCTGGGTTATGGGGTTAAGGGTGACTTGATGCAAGTCCTTTTTCTAGAAATTAAACAGCCACTGCATGCCAAAATCAATAATAATAATAATAATAAACACCTTTGCCAAAAAGACAAGACAGCTGATCAGAAAGAGTACCATCCCCGCAGTCAAGCATGGTGGTGGCAGCATGACGCAATGAGGCTGCGTCTATTCTACTGGGACTGAGGCTCTAGTTAAGATCATATATGATAGCAAATACCAACTTACATCAGCACAAGCTATAGGTAATTACCACTGTTATCAGAAAAAAAAAAACTCCTTTCTGGATATAGAGTAATGAGAATGTAAGATGAATCCCTCTCCGGACACAAGTGACATTCAGCGTCTCTCTGGGACCATCCATCTAAGGTCCAGGAAGAGCTGACAGGTGATTGGAGCTAAACTGCTGCACTGTGCATCATGTGACAATAATAATCTGAGAACGCAATTTAACTTTTCTTCCCTCTGAGAAAACCGTAATCCAGTGCGGTTTTGTATTTCAGTCATATGAAGCCTAAAATGCCCTTCATGTCAAAGGTATACAAGCATTGCATTGTCTAGCAGAGTAGATTAAAGAACATACATTTTCTTTTCCTTAAGCTAGCAGGCACATTACACTGTTTATCCTGCAGTCTCAAAGATGGTAGCAATAAAGTGGTATTATTTTATAAGGAGTATAACTGCTGCTACATTTAACTAGGCATTTAGACATTCCTGCCCTTTAAGTCTCTAAAGTAAGGAGCAGAACATCCTTATAATGTACATGTGACCAGTCACATGCTCAAAGAAGGTCACATAACCTGCCCCAAGCAACAGTTCATCTTACATATCAACTAAGATAAGAAAAAAATAAAATAGATCTTGTCTCGATTCTAATATGCATTGCTTGGCCAAAAAAGTCACCATTTAAGATGGTTCAAATTAATGGGCTGCATCAAGCAGAGAAAACAACTAAGGAGATTTGAAATTACTGGAACTGGGTTAAGAACCCTTCAACACAACCTGGAAGAATAGTGCTG
>JAOVVB010000035.1:5887011-5900616 GCA_028570985.1 Heterobranchus longifilis
AAATGTGGTCGGAAAAATAAAAGTCACTTAAACACTTTACCATAAGCATACAATGTGATGATAACTCACAGGATTGGGACTAAACAGCTGTGTGTCTACAAGAAAACCACTTGTTAGTAAGACTTATCAGGAAAAAAGGCTTCAGTTTGCTGGGGAACATAAAGAATGGGCTTTGGAGTAACAGATAAAGGTTATGTGCTCTGACGATTTCATATTGACCCTATACCAGAGCAATAACCATGTCAAGGTAAGAAGGAAAGCAGTGTTATGATCTGGGTTTGTTGTAGTTTCTCCGCTCTAGACTCAGTAACGTTCTGTGGCAATAAAATGAAGTCAGCTGATGACCTGAATGTATGGAATGACCAGATTATCACACCAATGGAGTTTTTCTTCCCTGTTGGCAGAGGCATATTCCAGGACTCAAATTGTGTTAAAAGTTAAAGGTGACTGAATTAAATCTTAGTGACTTTTGTGACGTGTGTGACTTTTTTTTTTGGCCAGGCAGTGTACACGTGATCTCATTTCTAAACGATGTCGATTCACTTGCACACACTTGCTGATCGGATCGGAATTACCTTCCAGCACAAAAGTGATCTACTGCATACAACATACAATAAATACCTATGACCTTTAACACAATATTTTGATTTATTTGATATTTCTAATAATTTCACATTTCATGGATCTGACCTACTAACCGCCCCCCTCCACCTACCCATATGTGAAGAGTAAGATAAAGTAAATAATCAAGAACTAAAGACTCTTTTGTGTACAAAGATGGCACTGTGTCTTAGCACATTGCCCTTAAAAACGCAGAGCGTTTTTAACCAATTTTTCCATTGACTTAATAAATGTATATAGGGATCAAGATTGTGCAATGTTCAGTGACAATGTACTTTTTTTCAGCACAACCCAGGCAATATGAAGCTGAATTTTATTTTAATTTAACCAACTATACAGACATGGCCGAGCAAAAAATAACAACAACAACAACAACTGCATTTTGTGCGTTTAAAATGTTTGTGATGTAATTTCCATATCCAGTAACATTTATGCAGTTTAAAAGTAATAATAAGTTTGGTTCTACATCACATATCAGAAAACCCAAATGCACAGTGCGACACTGGCAGGACAGCTGTATAAGCAGCTGTTAAATCGGTCATTTGCCAATGCTGCATTGCCAGTACAGATCCGTGCCGCCCGAGTTTTAAGGGTTAATACTCATGGGTGTTTTTTAAAGAAGAGCCTGCTCACAATGCAAATCTCTGCAGGGCAGGTGCGACTGTCAGTACGCCCTTCTTATTCTTTTTTCGACAGCTGGTATCCGCTAAAATTACAGCCTCTCAGTACATTGCTCTCGTGGTAGCAGAATACACAGGTACAGGAGCGGTAGCATGAGAGGGAACTGTCCACTACCAGTTAATTGATCGTGATGGCATCGCTCTCCCAGACAGACTTTTAAAAACAGTGGATGAATATACTTTGGTGGCTTGCACAAGTATACTCTATGTGTGCGAAACACTGCAGTTTACTTGGTGGGGTCGGAGTAGTATGCTGTCGTTTTCGTGCCAAAAACCTAAGCAGAAAACTCGGTTTTGCAAAACACATTTTGCGCTCTGTTTTTATTTTCACTTTCTCAAACCTCACTTTATCTCCTCTGGGCGCTCAATATCAACTCTTTGCGTGTGCACTGTCAGGAAATCAGAGTCTAGACGACAATACAAGCAAATCAAAGACATCTCCTGTTATACTGAACTTCCAGCCACATACGCATAGCCATGTAAATATTTGCGACAATTACCATTGTTAAACAAGCTATATAAATAAAATTTAATTTAACTGAATGTCATAGGGCAGAGCATCCATACTGCTCATGATCTATGTAATGGAATTATGGCCAGTGGAAACAGATTATGGATTTGCCCTTAAATTGGGTTATGTATACTGGAAAATGGAAGACAAACATTTGTCAGGCTCTGGGGAAAAGCAGTGATTTGTTTGGCGTGATGTGAGTGGAAAACATTGAAGACTGGGCTGGATTAGGTTCGCAGACCAGGTGACATGATGTCAGCACCTCTGAAGTCGAAACTCTGTTGTAAAACAAATCTTGTGAAGGACCTGATAACAGTTGTCATCTCCTTCCTAGAGAAACTCCAGCACATGAGCTTCACAGGTCAGTGGTTTACCACAATGGAAAAGCAAGAGTTACAGTTACAGTACAGTTAAGTGCTGTACATTATTAGCTCAGCTGACTAACTTGCTTGGCAGCTTGAAATGTGACTGCGACATGCATCTTAGCTTACAGAGATTAGTCTTAAGATCCAAACACTGACCTAAGCCTGATCTCATGGTGACTGGATAAAGAAGCGTGGAAAATACAGACAATACATGAGGTGCTTAGAAACAGTTTTCACATTAGTTTCAAGATTTCTGCATTTAAAAACACGGGAACTCTTCCGGGAACAATCAAAATATCTTGACAAACACTGGTGATATCTCGAAGGACCTGATAGAAATCTTGGCTCTGGACTCTGTATGCATCACCGTACACCTTTACAGACAAGTGATATAAAAGAAGCAAACAGACACTCCTAGTTTTAAGAACAAATTTTATACACCATAATTTGTTGCCGTTGCTATGACTACTGTTAGTTTCCTTCTTTCCAGATCTGTTCACTTTATGCATGTATGTGTATGTATGTACACTATATGGACCTGTTAATAGTTGAAGTCAGGTCTTTCAATCAAGCCCCTCATACCCAGTGAGGGCAATATTAATAGTTCAGTGCACCAAGACATCTTGGACAATTATATGCTTCCAAGAAACAGTTTGGAGAAGGTACTTTTCTGTTCCAACATGACTGTGACCCAGTGCATAAAGCAAGGACTATAAGGACATGGTTTGATGAGTTCAGTGTGGAAGAACCCTCACAGAACACTGTCCTCAAACCCACAGAGCACTTTTGGGGTGAACTGGAACCTAGATTGCAAGCCAGGCCTTCTTGTCTAAGATCAGTGCCTGACCTCATAAATGCTCTACAGAAACCCTCCAAAATCTGGAGGGTGGACAGCCTTCCAAGAAGTAGGAAGCTGCTATAGCAGCAAAAGGTAAATCAACTCCATATTAAAGCCACTACTGGTTTCTAACCACATATCTATCCATTTATCTAGGAATCTCTGAAGTCCAGCTAGAGACTGTGGAGGCCAATGGTGACTATTGTATTTATTCCACTTTTTATGACCATTGTAGGACCTCTAGGTAAAAATTTACACACAGAAATGTGAGAACACTAGTTAGCCTAATCTACATGGCATGGACTGTAAGAGAAAGCCAGAGTACCCAGAGGGACCCACCAGGCATGACAGAAAATGCAAACTCCATGCATATAGACTCTGAGGCAGAAATTTAACCCAGACACTGGAGGTGCAAGGCCACAGTGCTAACCACTAAACCACCAGGCCGCCATTGCAGGTTTGGCCAAATACTTTTGTCCATATAGTGTATATATGTAATGTGCACAGGATCCTGACCCTGGTCCTGGTGAAGCAGATTTCAAATCAGGAAGAGGTGTTCATAAGTTAGAGCATGCAAAAGACACTCAAATATAGACGGCATGATAGTATTTCCTTTGGTATAGTGCATAATGAGGATTTTTTTTGTGCATGCATGTAGTTCTGGATGGAAGCTGTGTGTCAGGGAGCAAGACCATGGATATCAGCATCCACATCCACACACACACACACACACACACACAGTGAGAGAGGGAGAGGGAGGGGGAGAGAGAGCGCGCTCAGCACTTGGGCTAGCTGGCTAGCTAGGACACAATACGCTTGTGCACTTACCATATTACAGATGGAGGCGATGTTTCTGACAGTCATTTAGTTCACAGGATCCTCCTAGACGCCATGGTTATGAAATAAACATGATGGAGCAGTGTGCAGGAGCAGCAGGTCTCGTGCAGCTCGGACCAGGAGGCCAACTGACATGCAGCACGGTTTATTTCCTCACTCAAAGCTCTCTCCTAAAGCACACAGATCCGTAAGCATCTCCTCAACTCATTCTTGTTTTTGAAAGTCATCGTATCGTGATATTAAATCTGAAAAGAATTTACAGTAAACATCAGTTCCTGCGGCAGGGAACTAGCTAGCCACCAAAGCCACGCCCACTCCACCGGTGATGCCATGGTGATGTCAGGGAAACGGGGCGGGCTTTGATTTTTTTTGATTGACAGACAGATGCACCAAACAGAGAGTTCTTATTCTCAATTGTAACCAATCGTAACAAACCAGGAAATGAATTAACAGGATTAACGGAGTCGCGCATTTGTATTTCGTTTTTAATTCATTATGGATCTATGCGTTATCATGTGTTTAACGCTTTATATTTATATAAAATGTATAATTTCACACAAACATAAAGACAGATAGATACCTGAACTTTCCCCCCTTATATCACCCATTGCAACTTAGCCTGTATCGCAGTGCGCATGTGCACCACCCACAATTCATTTCTTCCTCGTGTCTCACCCACAGCAGTCCCTCACCCTGGTCTTTCTCCTCTGTCCTGTGGAAGGGTAAGATGAGCTCTACTTCTTTTTCCATTAAGCGTTTTTTTCCTCATGTGAAATGAATGATTAATTTCGATTAATGATCATGGTTAAGTATAAAGGACTAGAAAATGCAGCTGGGTGTCCTGTTAGTGCTGATCATGCATGCTTTATGAGGCCACGTGGTTCCACAATTGTTCTCCAACATGGTGTGTTACAAATAGTTAGGTCTGTAACTACTAACCTAGGATCTACTCATTATTAGTCTACAGAGTTTATTAATAAAAACAGCAAGGATGGTTTTTTTTATTTAGAGAATATAAAAGATTATGCCTCCACACTCAATGTCACATGTATTTGTGTTAAATATATTTAGAATACATAAAATATTACTTTACAGGTCCATTGAATGTTGTATTTAAGAAATAGTTGAAGAATGACAATGGTACTTCATTATTATTATAGTCTAAAACATGAATCTAAGTTGAAATGGTTCATACAAAAAAAGACCACATAAAGCAGCTTCTGACTACAAGATTTATAATAATTGAAAAAATGGGAAAATGAGGTCATGATCGCATTCCAGGTATGAGTGTGAAGATTTTAATTACTCTCTGTGATGAAATTTGGGACTCGTTCTTTTAACCGAGTGCACTTTGGTCTGAGACTAATATCTCTTCAATATATTTTATATATTGAATATGCAGTGATAATGTTGTCTTTGCAGGTTAGAGGCATGTTTGGCTGAAGCACCTGGACAGGGAAAAACTACCTCAGCAGGTGACCTTAAAATACAGTAATGATGAAGAATAATCATCCCCTTTATTGCCCATTTAAGACCTCTCATGTCCTAAATGATTAACACAGGGGGGAAGAAGAATTCTCTCAAAAAACCCGAAGTAAAGGCTTGTTTTTTTTCCTTGCTTCGGATCCTGTCGGAAGAAACAATACAACATACATCTTACAAGTCTTTACGTCTCATGCTTTGTCATATCGCCCTTATATATCAACTTTGTGTACTCTTTGGTTCACAGAAGCCGAAATGGAAATGTTAAGCTGCAAAAATGGAGCACCTGTCGTGTTTGGGGTACTCGGGTAAGCGAGCTTGAACATTAAAAAAAAAAAATTGAGTTTGCATGCATCCAAAAAAGAGAAAAAGTCCATGTCCTGGATGTGACGTTAAATGCAAGTAGAAAACGAGTTGTGTAAATCATTCCTCCTATGCTTTGCCCACTGGAGGCAAAGCATAGGAGAAATATTAGTGGCCACAACAGGGGGTTACAACCACAGGTCAAATATTTCATGAGCTGCCTCTTCTAAAAGCAAGATGAAATGTATTTAAACAGTATGCAAATTATCACCAAGACAAGCAGTTAGTGTTGTTCTGTTGCTTATGCTCGTGTTTGTCATCCTAATATTTCAGACTGGACCCCCAGCCACCTGGCTGAGCTGATGAGCTCTGCTGAAAGGTAAGCATTGTTGAAACCATGAAATACTATGAAGAATAAGAAATCTACTCTTAATTCAATTGGTGTACATTTTAAATGTTATTTTATATGAACGCTTATGTTGATACTGTGTGTGTGCAGGTTAGAGGAGTGTCAGGTTAAAGCATCTGCTTAGGAAATGGAGAGGGGGGAAAAAATAGCAGCAGGTGAGCTTCTTAATGGACAATACGTTGCTGTTTTGTTTATCCCCTTTATTGCCCATTTAAGGCCTCTCATGTCCTAAATGATTAACACGGGGGGAAGAAAAATTCTCTCAAAAAACCCGAAGTAAAGGCTGCTTGTTGTTTCCTTGCTTCGGATCCTGTCGGGAGAAACAATGCGTTCTTAAACCTTTAGTGCTTGAGATTGGGTATATCACTATAATATCTAAAATATTGTGTCCTTTTTGTTTCCAGGAGCTGAATGGGAATGCTAGAGCTGAGAAAATAAGAGATGCCTTATTCAAGGTTCCAGGTGAGCAAGCGCATTGCCTATAGAATTATTGGACCCTTTGTGAAAGTAAAACAGAAATGTAGTATTTCTAATACTATGAATAACTAGTAATTTCAGTCGAAGAATAAACATCCATGCCCTGAATGCACAGTTTAAAAGCAGAGAGACATCTTGTCTGCATTGATTGATTAATTTAAATAGCTGTCCCTCCTATGCTTTGCCCACTGGAGGCAGGTACAGCAACTGCCTGCACAAACTGGGTCAAAAGGCTACTGCATGAGCTTGGCTTCTGTGCAAGGAACAGACAAATCTTTAATGTGCTGCCTCTTTCTGGCAGAGATTTGAAAAAGATGAAGGAACATACAACCAAGATTGTACGCATCGTAATGTAATAATGGGAAGTCAATTCTGTGTACTGATGACTTATTTTGTCCCTGTCTTTCTCACCAGGTGCTGCAGATGTCTCCTGAAAATCCAAACGAGCACTGTCTACGTTCAGCATGAACACCTGTTTAATCTGTACTTGCGTTTGAACTTGGTTTGTCTTCAAACTAGTGTTGACGGAGGTCCTAAAGAGAGATGGGCAAAGTACGCAAATACCTTGAGATTCCCCAGTGCAAATATTACTTAAGTAAAAGTAGAAGGCCTCCATTTACTTGTGTACTTCAGTAAAAGTACCATTACTACAGAGCTTGTATTAGCTCACAGTAGCCTTTTTCCATAATCATTGTCTGTAATCAGTTCCCTTTATGATTTCAAACACGTGTTGCATAATTAGGTGCGTCTGGAAGTCACACAGTTGTGCATAATAGTCAGCAGATGATGAAATTCCTGCTTCGAGTACTACAGTACATCAATGTGATTTAGGTAACGCAACAACATTGCAAAAATGTAGTCAAGTAAAAATCCTGGTATTTGCTGTACTTTTGAGCGGAGTAAAAATTTCCTCTAATAAAACTACTCTGATTACATTAACGAAGTATACAAATTTAATTCATTCTGGAGGCGAGTTCTTAAAGCTGAATTTCGTATTGCGGAACACATTTTCCGATAGGAGATAATGTAAATGCAGATATTCCATGCCAGCCATCCAAAAATATTACCAGTTTCCAACACAATATTCAGCTGGGAGTGATGGTGGCAGGGGAAAACGTCCTGAGACGAATTAGAAGAATCCATTAATCATGTGTGATACCATATATTGCAGGGATTTATTTATGGTTTCACTGTGTGCTACGAGCGTGTAAGTTCAGTGTAACAGTGTTTATATTAACCACTTTTGGGCCATGTTATCTGTACAATTTTAAATGTTGACTAAAGCACTATTTCTTGGGTCTTTGGGTTAACCTTTAAAAAAAAAAACATTAACCTAGTAACCTGTGTAAGGATCTATCCAGTGACAAACACTTTGAAGCACATTTGTAAGTCGCTTGTAAATCCTATAGTTATAATTAAATATTGGATTTTAAAAAATCGCAGCAGGTGACCTTCTTAATGGACCATACGTTGCTGTTTTGTCTCTTATCCCCTTTATTGCTTGAGCTTGGGTATATCTAAAATATCAAAAACCTTGTTTAAATAAAAGACTTTGTAATGAAGTTGTATTTTTGTGCGTTTTGATTTTCCAAAGATGCATTTAAATGAAGTTTTTCTCTCATTCACTGTTTCTGAGAGAGAAAAGGGCTTCTGTAGTGGCTTTACAAAGCCATGCCTTAATATAATGTATATTAAGGTTGTTTTTTTTTTTTTTGGTTTTGTTTTTTTTCTTCCCAATCCTCCAAGTCTAAACTTGGAATTCTATAATTCCTTCAACCTCTGAGTTCAAGCTCCAAAATATTACAACAAGCCTTGATGCTTGTATTATATACAGGGCAACTCATTTACAGTTGAAACAAAACATGTCTACTACTGTGTTTTTCCCCTTTTTTCCCCCTCTCCCTCATCATCTAAGCATTCTAGAAATTATGTTTTTGAGCACATTGAGTTTGCATGTTCTGTCATGCTTGGTGGGATTCCTCCCACAGTCTAAAGTCATGCAGGTTAGGCTAAGTGCCATTCCCAAATTGCCCGTAATTTGTGAATGAGCTTAAGAAGTGTATATGTGTGTGCCATGTGAAGGATTGGCATCCCATCCAGAGTGTTTCTGCCCTAAGTCTTCAGGGATAGGCTCTAGGCACTACACTGTATACGGGATGAAGCGGTATAGACGATGAGTGAGAGTGAGCAGACGATAGCCTCTTTCATAATATCGACAATTGAAATAAGACAGAGATGACCAGCTTTTTACCTTGTTGGACCAGATGCAATTCCTGTTTTGATAGAAACATATTTTATTCATTTGGTGTTTAAGTTCATCTAGAGACACACCACAGCAATGTGAAAAGAAATGTGTTCAGTACAGGTTAGGGAGCATCTGTTTTATCTGATTGACCTGTCATACACTACTCATGGTTAAGAGTGTGTTTGTGTGCTGGCAGGGAGAAGATAAACACTGCAACCCCATGTGGATTTATACACACGATTAGAGATTTAAGTCAGCGAATATGTTCCTAGCCATCAGGTTTGTTCTCTGTTTGATCTACAGCTGAAGACTAATAGAAATTAAACCCAACTGCGTGTGCTGTGGCTGAGCAAACTGGATTGAAGCAGATTTAGCCAGTTTAACGCTTGATACTTGATAGTTTCTAAAAGATCTGAGTGAAAGAGTCAAACACGAGTCTGTTTATACTTCACAGCTGAACAGACAATCTGTCCATCTAGCACACTTAAGAGAAAAATTGTCAACCTGCAGATTCTTTTTTTGAAAATAGGATTTCAACCAAATAATCAAGGACAGTAGTTTTATGTTTAATTAAAAAACGCTCCAACACCACTTGCTTAAAACACAGGAACTCGTGCATCCCCCGTACAGTCCTGACCTTGCTCCAAGCCATTTCCACATGTTTAGACCATTCAAGGAGTTCCTGGGAGGCCAGTGCAGTTTGATCATGGCTCCGGTGTAGAAAGAAAAGTTTCTACCTTGATGGTATCCAAGCACTAGTGAAAAGTGGGGATTATATAGAGAAATAAAGGGAGTTTTGACTCCCCTTTACCTGTGTTTTGTTATTTTGCATAATTAAAAGTCCCAGATTGACTTGAACACCCTTTCGTAAATGCATTTTCTAATTTGTGGTTTAGTCTTTACCCGCATTAATTGAGAATCTATTTACAAATGCTTAAACACTCAGTCCAGGAACATAGATTTGAAGGCAATGCTTACAAACAGATATTTGAAAAAATATTCAAGTCAGTTATTTGCAGTGTCGTACATTTCATATTACTAGATGTTTTCTACATTTAATCGATTATGCATGGATGCCACTTACTGCTGCTGAGGACGCCCCCATGTGGTCTGCGTAAAGATGTGATAACTCACTTCCAGTTAATATTCAAGAAGACAGCTTTAGACTGCACTGGTACAAAAAAAAATTTTCTGTGATGGCTTGTGACTACAATCATTTATTAATAATAATAATAGTAATAGTAATAATAATACATTCTATTTCTATAGCACTTTTCATGTCGACACATCTAAACATGCTTACATAAAAAAACAAATATGAAATTTACACAAAAAACTAACAAAAGCCTTAAACGAGTTTTCAGAGACTAAGGGGTGTGTAGATGATCTGGTAGAGAATTCCACAGACAAGGAGACACAATTTAGTTCTTGGAGTTCGAATTAGCCAACTGTTGCAGGCTCACTGATTGCAGTTGGAATTTAGTGGAGAAAGTAGTTCTTTCAAATATAGGGGGTAGTCCCATGGATGCATTGGTAAATCAGGACCGGACTGTTTTAGTCTATCCTGTAAAAAATGGGAAACATGTGAAGATGTGATCAAATTGATGATGTGATCAAATTTTCTTGCTCTCAGCAGAATTCTAAAAGCACTGTTTTAAACGTATTGGAGGTTCAGTCTCTGGCTGGAGATCCCAATGAAGAGTGCATTACAGTAGTCCAGCCTAGGAGAGATAAAGGCTTGGACTAGCTTTTTTAGAGTCTGAGAGAGGGACATAATTTTGCTTTGTTCTACAGGTGAATAAATTAGATTAGGTTTGATATGTTGTGATATATCAATCCGAAAGCCCAGACTAATGACTGAGTAGTCTAAGGGAATGCTAATACCAACATAATGTTGGTTATAGGACAGTGACCAACTTTGTGTGGGAGGGTGCCAACCAGAAGACATTTTTATTTCATCCAGTTCTTAATAGACTCAGAGTAGGTAAGGGTTGAGGTTGCTGTGGAATGACAGAAAATTTATGAGTAAAAAATGTAAGAAAATACAAAAAAAAATTATTTTCATATTCTCCTTGCTTTTCAATACACTTTGTCCATCTGTCAACAAGTTTTCGTATTCCCTCATTAAAACATGTTTCGAAAGTTTTCAGCAGAGTGCTGACAGTGTTTGTAGAAGTGTGTGGACGCACATCATGATGCAAAATCATGATGCCTTTGATCAGCAGTCCTCTTCATTTAATCCAAAGTTTAGGCTTAAACCTGCAATAAGCATCTCACTCTAACAAGCATTGTTAATTGTTGAACCTTTTTCCTGATAATGTTTCAATACAGACCCCAGAAAACTGTAAGCATAAATTTTCCAGCTGATGGTTGACTTTTAAACTTTTTCTTGGTCTGTGATTGAGGACTTTTCTGTTCCATACTCGCTCCATAATTTTCTTTAAAAACCTTTCAACTTTCTTAGAGTATCTTGTTCACATATATTCAAACATCTCTGTTTATGCTCTTCCCTGAGTTGTTTCAGCACCAGATACAGTCTTAGACCACAAAAAAACTAGTCACTGCACGCTGTTCTTTTTCATGCACACAAGTGGGGCATCCATTTTTGTGCTGATACTGATGAGATGGCCAACAAAAGTTTTAATATAACTGGAGTGTGAATCATTTTTAACTCACCCTTGTAATATAATTTTGGGTATCTTCTGCATAACAGTGAAAAGGGACTCCATACTGGCTTATGACATGGCCTAGGAGAGGATATAAATGGTAAAAAGAATAGACCCAAGCATGTACCCTTGAGGGACACCACATGTGACAGGGAGTATAAAACTCTGATCTGTTTGGCAGGTAGAATTTAAGCCAGGCCCGGGCAGACACAGAGAGACCACGGTACTTGTGAAGATTACCATGCAAGATGTCAAGCTGTCAGATCAAGAAGGACCAAAAGTGAGGGGCATCCAGAATCAGCAGCCGCAGATCATTTGTAACCCAGAGTAGCGCTGTTTAAATATTATTAGACTTGAGATTGCCACAAATAGATTTGTACCCAAGTCTTTGTACAAACAGTGAACAGTAGGTAATCTAAATTTCATGTTAACTAAAACTCACATCCAGTTTTACAATTGCATTTTTCACCTTATAGAAAAAAGCTGGGTGCTTTACCTATCACCCAGATGAGGATCTGTTTTCTTTTGAGTCAGGTTTCTCTCAAGGTTTATTCTTGATGTTGTCTCAGGGAATTTTTCCTTGGCAATCTAACCTCCGACTTCTCATTATGAACAAATGGAAAAATTAAAAATGTATACTTTTTTCAACTTTTATTCAATAATTTTTATTTCTGTAAAGCTGCTTTGTGGCAACAATCATTGTTAAAAGCACTATACAAATAAATGAATTCTATTAAGTTATATATGAGATTATAGAAAATATGAGATTTTCGTTCCTCGTTAATATTTGATGTTGCATTGTAATTGTTTGAACCCGAGTAAAACACTTGGTGTAGGCGTCTCACAACATTGCTGAAATTTTTGCTTATGCGTCCAGACAGGGTCGTTGTCTAATTTCTCAGACACACATGTTCAGTTGAGTCAAAACATTTTCTGTGGGACTCAGTTCAGGCCTTAGGTCCAGTGCTCCTGGGATAGATGTACAAATAAATATACAGTACCAGTCAAGTTTGTACACAAGTTTGGATTTAATTTCTATATTCTAGAACAATGCTAAAGATTTCCAAACTATAAAATAACACATATGGAATTAGGTAATTAAGTAACAACAACAGTCAATTGTTATTTTAAGACACAAAGGTCAGGTGTTCTGAAACTGTTCTTGTAAGAACAGTATTGTCAAATGCATTTGCAAATGCACCATGATGAAACTGGCTCTCATGAAGATCATCCCAGGAAAGCAAGACTGAAACTTACCATTTCTGCAGAGAAGTTTATTTAGAGTTACCAGCGTCCAAAATCATCAATTAACAGCACCTCAGATTAGAGCCATTATGAATCCTTTACAGAGTATAAGTAGCAGACACATCTCACTATCAACTGTTCAAAGGAAATTGTATATTTTAGATGCCTTCAGCATAGTTTTACACTGCAGAAAGAAATAAAAGTCAGGATAGACCATGGAGTTGGAAGGTGTGTCCAAACTTTAACTAGTAGTGTATATATACAACCTGTAGCAATCAATATGGAATAATCACACTTAAATCTACCTTAAACAAAGAAAATGAAATTATATTTATTGATTGCATATTTTTTTCCAGGAAAGAAAAAAATTGTCATGCATTATCATCTTGAAACAATGACTTTATCATAACCAAAACTATTTTCTACTAAAGGAATGAGAAAAGTATCCAAAATGGCTTACAGACAACAATGTGAAAGCATTGCAGCAAACATCAACAAAACCCTGACCTGAATACCACAGAAAAATTGTAGACAGCACTGAAAAAACATTTCTGGGCAAGAAGATCACAAATGCTTATTCACGAGGAAAGGGCATAAAATCCAGCAAGGGATTGAGAGAAGTTTGTGCCAGTCTGCTCCAAACATGTTATTCAAGTTCAAGCAACGTAGAAAATAAAAGCTTACATCTGTCTCTTAGTCATTATTTTGACTTCTTATGGAAATAAAAATAATACCATAATGTATTATAACATGACATGTGTGGAGTTTAAATGCTTTAAGCCTAGGTGTGTGACTTCACTGTACTGTATCTACACACTGTATTGCTAAGTGATAGAGAATGTTGGTGGAGAGAGCTTACAACAGGCTGCAGTGTTTACTGTGTGTGTGTGTGTGTGTGTGTGTGTGTGTGTGTGTGTGTGTGTGTG
>JAOVVB010000035.1:5926609-5939614 GCA_028570985.1 Heterobranchus longifilis
AAACATTTAAGTGTGACAAACATACAAAAGAATAAGAAATCAGGAAGGGGGCAAATAGTTTTTCACACCACTGTATACACACACACACACACAAATAGATGTTCTTTACGAGTGAGCCGTGTGGTGGTTAGCCATCCCTGCTGGACATGAATGGCTGGGGCAGACATGCAGGTAGCATGTGATTGACTGAGTGGAGCGACAAGTAGATGATTACTAATGAGACAATCACTGAGACAGAAGGGGACGCTTCCTCAGGATGTAGGAAATAAAATTCATCAATTTAATTGAATTGCTCCTTGATGGTTATCGTCCACAACTAAGGATGCGTGTGTATAAATAAATAAAGTACGTCTCATTGTTCACGTTTAAGAGCACATGAGCGTTTGTGAGCGAGGACGTGTTAGACACCACAGGGGAGGACACACAGCGTGTACATGTGCATCTGCAGCAACGTGCTCATTTTCTTGTATATAAGAGAGAGGGAGAATGATAAAGATTGACAAAAGCAACCTCTCTCTCTCTCATACACACACACACACACACACACAAACTTTACTGGTTATCTAGCTCAGTTAAATGCAAATGTATTATTTTTTATATTACAAATATCAAAAGAAACAGAACAAAACCAGACTTGCAATAATTACTGGCACCCCTCTAAGTATGAGCAAAATATAAAAATGTAAACATAATTCAGATATTATAAATCCACAGGAGTATTTAATAACTCCAGACAGTACTGGTACTTTAAGTAAAAGTGGTCTTTGTGGTCAGATGAGACAAAAGCGTCTTCTTATAGCTTCTGGGTAACAAAAAATGAGGAACGAGTGTGTTATTGACCAAGTGACGTTGGACCAAAGCTTAAAATGATACATTAGTTATCTATTATAATATATCATATCATAACATATCATATATATACATACATACACACACACACACACACACACACACACTGTATATACGCAGTGATCTCTAATCTGTGATAGACTCTCACCTCTTCTTGTCTGCCTGGAACGAGTACAGCAGGGCTAAGTTCAATAATGAGAGCACTCAAAAACACACAACATTTCATTAATCCATTCAACTGTTGTACGTTTGTGAACGTTTTGCAAGCACTCATTTAATGCAGCCCCACTGGGCTATCATGTCATTCCTGTGCTTTCGTGCCCTGTCCATAGTAAATGCCCATGAATGCCTATTACATTTAACATTAATTTGGCACTATTAAATTAACAATTTATTTACTGTTACGCACCAAAGTTCGGATGGGAGGGTTCACATTTGTTCACGTGAACTCCACTAACAGAGCGACTGCACCAGAGTTCGTTTTAATTGAAGCAAACATGTCAAGTGTGAACACACCTGTATTCTAAACAAGGGTGCCAATAATTATGAATACGAACACATTGTTGAGTTTACCTTCATAAACATGCTGAAACCCGTCTTGAGCAGGTCGGTAAGTCCTCCAGAAACATGCTCAATGTCTGGGCACTCAGGTCGGCTTGGGTTGAAGATTTCCTCCAGAACCTGCTTTATGAAGGGACGATAAGTCGCCTACGGACACCAGAGACAACACCAGACTGCATGGGTTTTCATTCAAGGGCATTTCTTTCCAAGAACAAACACAAATAATCAAACACTGTTTCAAATCTGACATACGTAGCTCCTCAGGGTATTGGCTGATTGGCGTTGATTTAGGATTAGTATTCATTTGTCTTCGGAAGAGACGACAATACAGTAAAATTCGACCAAGACATGACACAGACAGAGCTTTACATCATAAAGCCACAAAGACAAACAGTATATTACTGAGGTGAAAAATTTACCCAACGACGAATGACACTTTAAAGACAGGATACAGTATAATCTAACTAAATTACACAATCACAATGTGCGTGTTTAGGGAGAAAATGTTGAGATGGAATTTAGAGAAGTTCTACGCTAGGTTATTAGACAGCTACTGATAAATAATACAAACAATTATTATGAGAAGTAATTGTGAATGTTTTTAATAACTATTTATACTTCTTGTACACCATAACCATTTGCAGGACATATAAAGTAGTAGTGGTGTTGATGTTTGAAAAGTTAAAATATGTAAGAATGAGATGATTCATGTATCAAGGATATGACGGAGGAATGCAGAAGCACTCCAGCGAGGATTACCTCAGAGGAGCAGCAGGCAAAATATAGCACCTACACAGCTTGGCACTGACCTTCAGATAATCATGCAGGATGCGAGGAATACATTCTGTTTTAGTGTGTGCTGGGGTTTTTGTGAACACTAAGTATATACAGTGGCAGGAAAAAGTATGTGAACCTTTTAGAATTTCATGGTTTTCTGCATTCATTTGTCATAAAATGTGATACGGTCTTCATTTTAGTCAAGTGCATTGACAAATATAATATGCCTAAAATAATAAAACAAAAAAAAGTATGATCTTTCATGTCTATATTGAGAACAACCATAAAAAAACCTGATATTCCTAGTGAAAAAAGTGAATGTGAATCCTTGAGTTAATGATCTAAAAAAGCTCATTGGAGTTAGCTATTAGCATACCTTGTTTGGAGGTGTGAACTAAAGCTACTCTGACTAATAAAAACCACTCAAATTTTTTGAGTGTGCTCCACACAAGAACTTATGTGAGCCATGCCTGGCTAAAAAAAAAGCTTTCGGAGAATCTATGATCAAGATAAACATAAAGTTGGAAAGGTTTACAAAGTGATTTCAAAGACTTTAGAAATTCACCGCTTTGGGACTGTGGCTACTCTACCAAAAAGTTGGCATCCAGTCAAAATGACCCAAAGAGCACAACAAAGACTCATCAATGTGGAAAAGAAACAACCCGAATGACAGCCAAAAGTTTGAAGGCATCATTGGAACTTGCTAACATCATACTGTACGTAACATTATAGTACATAAAATACTAAACAGGTAGAGTGTCCATGGCAGGACACCACAAAGGAAGCCGCTGCTTACTAAAAATAACATCGCTGCACGCATGAAGTTTGTGAAGAAACACATTGACACTACGCACCGGTATTGGGAAAATGTTTTGTGTATTGATTAAACTAAGACTGAAGTATTTATTTGGAAAGAACACGCTGCACTACGTACATCTAGCGTAAAAAAGGGCACTGCATATCATCACGAAAATATTCAAACCAACCGTAAAGTATGGTGGAGGAAAGTTATGAAAAGTTATTAGAAAATTATGATTTGGGTCTGCTCTGTAGCATCAAGGCCTGGCCAGCTTGCAGAAGATGAATTCTTAGGTGTATCAAAAAATTCTTCAAGAAAATCTGAGAATGTCTGTACATCAGCTGAAACTCTGTAGAAGTTGAGTGATGTAACAGGACAATGACCCAAAACACTGGAGCAAGTCCACAACAGAATGGCATCAGAAAAAAACAAACAAACAGCTCTTGGAGTGGTCAGAGCCCAGACCTCAACCCAATAGAGATGCTATGGAAGCATCTTACACATAAGATGTGCAAAGAATATGACAAAGCTGAAGCAGTTCTGCCGGGTAGAATGGGCTAAAATTCCTCTTGAATGATGTGCAGGTCCCATCCACAGCTACAGGAACCACCTGGTTGAGTTTATTGCAGCCAATTCCAAGGGTTCACTTACTTTTTGTTTTTATTTTAGGCACGGTATATTTGTCAATACTTTTGACTTAGATGAAGATCAAATAATATTTTATGACACATTACTGCAGAAAACCATGAAATTCTAAAAGGTTCACATACTTTTTCATTTTTCTGTACAGCTGTGGCCAAAGGTTTTGAGAATGACACAAATATTATTTTTCACAAAGTCTGCTGCTTCAGTGTTTTTACATCTTTTTGTCAGATGGTACTATGGAATACATAATTACAATCATTTCATAAGTATCAAAGGCTTTTATTGATAATTACATTAAGTTTATGCAGAGTAGATATTTGCAGTGTTCACTGTTATTTTTCAAGACCTCAGCAATTCGCCCTGGCATGCAGTCAATCAACTTCCAGGCCACATCCTGACTGATGCACACCCATTCTTGCATAATTGCTGCTTGGAGTTTGTTAGAATTTGTTTGTTTTTGTTTGTCCACCTGCCCCTTGAGGATTGACCACATGGTCTCAATGGGATTAATGTCTGGGGAGTTTCCCGGCCATGGACCCAAAATTTCAATGTTTTGTTTCCCAATTGTTAGTTAATAATTTTGCCCTATGGAAAGGTGCTCCATGTTATTGGAAAAGGCCTTGCTCAAATTGCTCGTCAACAAACTGTTCTTGGATAGTTGGGAGAAGTTGCTCAGAAGGATGTTTTTGGACCATTCTTTATTCATGACTGTGCGCTGAATTGTGAGTGAGCCCACTTCCCCTTGGCTAAAAAGCAATCCCACACATGAATGGTCTCAGGATGCCCTACCGTTGGCATGGCACAGGATTGATGGTAGTGGAAATTAATATTTATTTATTAATAATATTTATAAACAAAATATTATAGCATAATACAATGTTTATTAATAATATTTATTAATTCAATATTATATTGTTTCTAAAAACGGATGCTATTTTAGAATAATATGCTTTTGGTTCTGCTCAGAGGACATCAAGCAGTTAGTCGGCTGTATTTTTTAAGTAAAAGCTGAAGAAAAAAAGACAGACGCCTGTAGCTGCCTTACAAAAACAAGTCTGTGTCAGATTAGGGTAAAAAAAGGGAAAAAAAGAGTCACTTCAGGTGGGTAATGTGAACATAGCCTTTGTTATTTTGAGATATTCAGATGCATCTACAGTGTGTGTAATCAAAACGTGAGAAAAATAATTAGTATTTTTTGTAATGATTTGTCATTTTTGCATTTTTGTATTGGCTGAGCAATTCTTCTCCTATTGTGACCTCAGTTTAAGATGATCCCGTCCACCATTTGTTGCTTAGCTCTGCTATTCTCAGGAGGGGTGTGGCTCAATAATAGCTCATTTACATAGACACTGAAACTGTGTGTTTGGAGGAGAAGTGAAATAAACATTTCAACTCAAGCTGTAATTTCAAGAAATAACACAATGTAACACAAATGTAACACTGTAAATAAGTGCAACAAATAACCTTTTCAATTATTTAACGCTTACAACCCAATCTTAAATGGATATAAACGCCAAAATATGTATCACATATGACATTTAATTATTTTATATCAAAGAAGGAAATACAGGACATAGGTTCTTTAATATATTAATTATTTACGTTTTAAGTTAATTATTATTTTTAAGTCTGGATTTTCAATGCTATCGTCACCTTCAGCTAGGTCATTACAGATAATTAAAAAATATATTCCAGATGTCTGTAATAGTGCTTTGGGACAATGTCCATTGTTAACAGTGCTTTAATGGCACTAGGCACTCACTGACTTTAATGAGAGGACTGGTTTTCTCTCTGCAAATCCCCTGATGAGTGCTTCCAAATGGTCGGGTTTGTCCGTTTTGTCAAGTTAATGCTTTGCATTTCACAAAAAAATATTTATAAGTCCCCTTTATCAAGAGAATAAAAGCGGTTTGTTTGCATCAGGGTATAGAGCCGTCGTTTCTGTGCAGGTACAAAGTTTGCTACTTCAACTGGATTATTTCTTCGCTCTAAAGCAATTAAAATTTTCAAGCTTGCTTATCCCATTGGCATATTATTATTGTTTTTTTTTCCTAGGAAAAAATCATATAGAGAATAATGTAGCAGTAAAACAATATTTCAAGCATTAAATTTTTTTTATAAAAATAAACTTTTTTATGGTTTCCCAACAATATGTATATATGACTTTATAAAAAGGTTTTTGCCCCAATTTCTTACAGTGCATATTGTTATATACAGTAGTTTGCATTTGTATTTACCGCTACAACATTTCTTAGTTTATAAACCAAGATGGTTTTTGTGGTTGATACTAAATGGAATTCGAGCATCATCGATAGAATTTAACACGGGCCTATAAGGAAACAACATCTGCCCTGTTGATCCTGAAAAAAACAAACAAAAAAACACTTCACCACAACCTGAACCTAGTGTGAGTCAGAGACACAATAACACACACGAATGCACACCCATATACACACATCCACCCACACATCTGTAAACACAGAGCTTACTGCCATCACTGACTACACAGACTAATGATCATAACAATGCTAAGTAGAAAATGAACTGTTTTTACTTCATTTAACAATTTCGTCTGGATTTGTGAAAAACACCCATATTAGGTTAAATGCTGATGGGAATCCTTTTACATAAATTGACAGAGAGTATGTGATCACTACCAGTGATTAATGGTTTTCAGGCCTGCACTTTTCATCATGCGTCAGACACAAAAAACCATCTCCACCATTAAACTGTCTAACACCCACACGCTCAACTTAAAATGGAACGATGATAACGAAAATAAAAACAAACTAACCATCAGCGGAAAACCCTCATGTTGTATAATGGTGCAGTGGGTCATCCGTTAGTCATGTAATGCAGAATGACACAAACACCTACAATCTCTATTAATATTATGTTGTTCAAATCAAGAATGAAATAATAACTACATGACCTTCCAGGTCAATGAAGCACTCCTACTCTACATCTCATAAAAATAAAAGTGTGTGTTCTTACATAAATAACACAGTACATATAGTAAAATCCAGAGAAATCACACTTTACGGTAACAAGCAAAATGTAATATTTAAAAAGAATACCAGATGTAGATATCTTGAGTGCAAGCATACAGGAATTTTTTGTTTTCTTTTTTTTATCTGCATGCTGGAGTGGGTTAGTGGGCTGGTATGGGGTCTATAGTGAGTCAATGATCTAGCAGTTTTTTGTTTTTTTTTGAAAATACCAAAGCAACAATGTAAATACAAGTGAGTGTGGTAGAGCAGGGAAAACAGTACAACGTGCAGGACAGGGGCTCCTCCTTGACCAGGGTAGAGAACCGCTGTTCTTTGGCATGGGTTGTATAGTGGGACCATGGGCCGGGATGGGGTTTAGAATGAGTCCGTGGTCTAGCATGGGGTCTATAGTGGTTTGGTGGGCTGACATCAGGTGTATAATGGGACAGTAGTCTAGCATGAGGTCTATAGCAAGTCAGTGATCTACTAGCATCAGGACTAAAGTGTCTGTAGTGTGTTGGTGGGCTGGCATCAGGTGTATAACGAGACAGTGGTCTAGCATGGGGTCTATAGCAGGTTAGTGGGCTGGCTTGGGGTTCGTAGTGTGTTGGTGGGCTGGCATCAGGTCTATATTTTGTTGGTGGGCTAGCATCAGGTCTATAGTGTGTTGGTGGGCTGGCATCAGGTCTATAGCGAGACAGTGGTCTACAATGGGGTCTATAGCAAGTCACTGGTCTACTATGGGGTCTATAGTAGGTTAGTGGTCTATAGCATGGGGTCTATATCAAGTGAGAGATCTATCAGCATCATACTGAACCAGGGCTAGGTATTTGCGATTTAAAAAAAAATGCTAATTAGCAACACAGCTCTTTTCCCAGCCGAGAGACTAACAGCTCCTTTTAAGGTGGAATGTTTTCTTGCGTGTTAATCCCCTGTTTCAGCAGTTGAGTATTCCCACAAAGGAACAGGCATCTTTGTGCCTACACTCATCTCCTAGATTAGATTCCATATGAAAAAAAATCATTATATACAGCACAAATCTATAAACATTATAACCCGATGTTATGAACATTAGAAGTAGAGATTTTCTTAACGATGCCAAGTTCCAAAGTAACTTTATTGAAAAACCTATTTAATTCGTTTTTTTCCACTAATCGGGAAGCCAAGAAATTTGCCTGTGGAAATCATTATGCTGGAGTGGTTTGGGGGAAAGGGGTTCCTGAGTGTGTGTATGCATGTTTGTGTGTGTGAGCATGTCGGGGGACAGCATTTATTTTGTACACTCTTGTTTTTGTGCGTGTTAAGCCATGTTTTCCAACCTTCCAAATTCAAGACACCTGTTCAGTGTCCAGGCCTCACTACATAAAAAACAAAGAAAGGTTAGATATTTTTGATATGCAAGGAGAAAAGCTGACTTTTGCAATTAGGGTGAAATCCATTTGAGACAATAATACAGCAATTTGTCCGCAGGGCATAGAGGCACCATGCCAGGTAATATAATACATTCCAGTTAAATAAAAGCAGCATAAAATACACTCCCTGACAGGCACTCTTTTTCACATTTTATTAAACAGGTCACTGACTGTACCCACTGACTTGCTCATACCCCCTGATAAAGCAACTCTTTGGTTCGTTCCTCAAAGAGAACTCTTATAGGTTTCACAGTAGAGCAGATGTTTTCTTTTTTAAAAAAAAACAAAATACAGTAGAATGGTTTAAAAAACCACAACCCATTAAAAAAATACTATAGTACCAATGTGAAGGTGTATATGGGACAGAAGTGTTCCTGAGGTGTTCTCAAGACAGGGATAGAAGGCTGTCATCAAGACAGGGATAAAAGATGATGAATGCACAGAAAAAACAAAAACAACAATAAAAAATTTCAAGGAAGACATTAACCAATATGTTGTGCTTATAAAATCAAATTAAATAAAAAAGTTAATGCACATCTTCTTCTTTGTCTTTCAGCTGTTCCCTTTCAAGGGTCGCCACAGCGGATCATCTACCTCCATCTAACCCTATCCTCTGCATCCTCTTCTCTCACACCAACTAACTTCATGTCCTCTCTCACTGCATCCATAAAGCTCCTCTTTGGTCTTCCTCTAGACCTCCTGCCTGGCAGTTCAATTTGAACCACCAACCTTTCGATCAGTAACTCAGTGCCCTAACCCTCTGAGCTACGACTGCCCATAATGAATGTTCTCCGAAGGTTTGGTCATATTCCCATGCATTGTTTAGGAGTAGATGTGATTGGAGGAAAAGTGTGATGACAGCAGACGATACCGACACGAGATGATGGATAATGATCCTATGCAGTCACAAAAAAAATAAAAAAAATAATCAATGGTCTGGAAATGTACTGCATATCTATATGAGGGAGTAACAATGAAGCGGCCAGTAAGTGAACACAGCAGTGTTACTGCTTTTTTCACAGGAACACAAAAAGAAAAATCAACTATATACTAATTATAATATATGAAACTGAAAAGATGCAATAGATGTACATGATGTACATTTGCCCGTTATAACCAAGCAACCTAATGCAGGATTGCAGCTTCAAAAATAATGAACTTGGTGCAGTATTTCTCTCCGACTCTATTCCCAAAAGATTTCTTTAAAACTACTTAAAGGGGAAAAAAGACCCTATTAAGTCTTTCAGTCTCAAAGGCAGACATGAGCCTATGAAAAAAAAAAAAGCTAGTCGGTCTATTGACTATACAAACGTGCCAACGGTCAGGGTCATAAAAAATAATTTCAAGCGCCAATGCTGCAAACCTTGGCATAAGTAATGCCAGGTCTTTAAAATCTGTGCTGTGATGATTTCCTGAGTGCACCGTGGCCTGTGACCTCTGGGTATTGAAAAGGAAAAGGAAAACACAGGAGCAGACAGTGATGTCATCAAGGCAGGCCAGACCCTTTCCCTTTCCCTCTCACGCAAACTCGCATATGCGCAGCAAGAACAAAGCAAGGCCACTAATAGCACTTGCATTCCTTAACAGCACTTTCATTTTTTCCAAAACCAGCATATGCTATTTCCAACATCAACATAACCTTTGTTTTTTTTCCCTTCTGCCAATTTGACATTTTTGTGCGCGAGTTAAGATAAACAGATTAAAAAAGCTTCCTGTAAAAATCACACCAGCTAAACTGTTCTTCAAATTAAATGAGAATGTGTTCTTCTGCTGTCTATCATGCATGTGTCTACTAAATAAGAGACACAATGTGTCCTCCCTCTCTTTCTCACTCTCCTTATGTTCTTACTTGTCACAATTCCTTTTTATCAGGACATCCTTGGAACTCATTTCACAGGTACAGAGCCAGAGGTAGTTTATGTAACTGTCACTTTCCTGCTTTCTCTTGATTTCTATTTGTTCTCTCACCTGCTCAACCATCTCTCTCTCTCTCTCTCTCTCTCCCTCCCTCTCTCACTCACATACACACAGAAAAAAACAAGAAGCTAGTTCTTGTTCCTCAAACACACAATACACTTATCAACTCAGAGTGACGCACACAGACTCACAGCCTGCCAAGGTCCAATATGTCTCTGAGTAACTGTGACTTTGTGTGTGCAGGCGTGTTTGTGTGTGCCTGTGTACATGTGTGTGTGAGAGAGAGAGAGAATTGTATGGGTGTAAAAGAGGGACAGAAAGTGAAGAACAAAGAACATGACAGAAATGCTTGTTAAGGCTTGAAGCATGTTTTGAAAGGCTGTCACACACCTCATAAAAACCACTGCAATATGTAAGATTTTTAATATGAACAAATTATCATCATTATTATGAATTGTTAAAAGGGGAATAAATACATTTTTCGTTCAACCTATTATTTGTTCCATACCTTGCTTACTCACAACTGATTCATAATCAAAGTTTATCTTTTAGAAAGTGAAAATATCCTGAATATGGTCACACTGATGTATAATTTTGTAATCTGAAATTTTATAAACCAAATATACAGTATATTTAGTTATATGAATATAAATATATATTAAATGTTTGTTCATTTCAATCTTTTGTCTATCAAGAAATATTTCACTTGTTTTTAGGAATAAATGTGCAAATTAAGTTCTCTCTTAGCAGAAAAAGATGATTTAAGCTTGAAATTAATAGACTAGGCTGGGATTTAGCTGAGGATTTAGTGTCTATTAGAGTGTACTACTTAGTAAAAATCACACCAGCTAAACTGTTCTTCAAATTAAATGAGAATTAATTTAATTTTGTCAAATTAAATTAAGTATTGACAAATTATATAAGATTACACCTGCGCTGTGTGTTACACTGTACAGTCAGTGTGTAAACGCTGCAGAAGCACTGACCTGGTGAGCACCATCGCTCGCTCTGTACACTGAGCGCAGCTGCTTCAGGTGATCTCGGGCTCGGCCCAGGCTGCGCAATGTCTTGAACACGCTCTCCACTGATGTATGTGCTCGCTCTGACGTCAGTTCTTCCGGGCTGGAGACTCCTACACACACATGCACAGACACACGCTTTTGCCTTACTATTGTGTAGATCTTTGACTGACACAACACCTAATGCTGATGATTCATGCTGAAACTAACCTTAACTTCAGTAATCAAAAGAAAACATTTAGCATTTTTTAGTCTCTATGGCAGTGGGGGGTGGTGGAGAATCAGCAGTGGATGGCAAGTACCGTGTGATCATTCTCACACGTGACTTACTATCGTCAACCTATTTAGGTGTTTTCCTTTGTTCTTTCAGTTACTGCTGTGAGCCAGAGTGTGATAGAGACCGAGATAAAGAGAGAGGCATAGCTGCATACACACACACACACACACACACACACACACACAAACACAAGCATGGAGCACATCCTTGACCTTGAAGAAGATAAAAGCTGTGCGCTAGTGAGGACATAGTTTTGGTTGCAGTTCTATCAGTTTATTATCATTATAAAGTCTTCTTACACACGCATACACACATTCCTGCAACTTTCTTACACAGTATGAGTAAGAAGCAAAGGGAGTGCGGGTGTGTGATGTGTGACATCGGGTGATTGCTTGTGTACGCTTTATTAGATTGAATGTTCCATGAGACGGTGCAGAGGACAAACGCTCTTTTGAAAAGAAGAGGGAGAAGGGAATGTCTCCTCGTTTAATGAAAATCTAATGTGCTCTCTAATGTGCTTCTAATACAATCACAGCCCCAGGAGACAGGAGCTGAGAGAGAGAGAGAGAGAGAGAGAGAGAGAGAGAAAGAGCAACAGGATTGAGGAACAGGCAACAGAGACTAGCTTTAGTGGCACAGAAAAGCAGACAATCCATCATGCAGATGTTTTTGGTCATGAGCTTGGCACCGGGTTCAGAGATGCAACTGTGGAATGCAATCCTTTACGGGAACCAGGTAAGAGTCCTGCTGAAGACAGATCCGAACTAATGGAGGATCCTGAGAAGCAGAAGAAACAGTTGTGCACCTCAGCCACCAGCGTCTGTCTTCTCCGCCAGCATGACTGAGAGTCAGAACCAGGTCAAACCCTTATACACAATCACCACACGAGCATGGAGTAAATTTGCACTGAACTGAAAAGAATTTCCCTCTAGATCAGACATCTCTCAATCTTTTCAACCTGAAGCCCATTTCAAGCATACACAAATCAGCTCCAGGAATTAAAACTATTATGATTAAACCACCTAGGATTGGGTTCCCCGTGTGCCACAGGGGTAGCTCTAGCCATTCGGGCTGTGGGTCTGCAGGGACTGCAGGGTGGTGTCTGGAACCCGGAGGTTGACAGGGTGATCCTTTTGCGTGCTGTGGGTTGCACGGTGGGGCCTTTGTGGATCAGACTTTTTTGTCCATGGGAAATCTCATGGATTCTTGACTGGATTGGGATCTGGGGAGTTTGAGGCTGGGTCAGCTGGTTGAACGTCCATGGCAGGCTGTGATGCACTAGGTGTTCTGTGCATCTGTGCCTTTGTATCATCACAAGCATTGACTTTTTGTTGATTTGGTCTGCACTGGCTTTCCTGTGGGATCGGACCAGACAGGCATTAGTCCCTACAGGCATGGGCGATCATAATCGGTGTATGCTGAAATGTAAACTATAGGTAATAGAAATTAGGATACTTTAAGTTTGGTCAGCAATTTCTGTTCAAGGCTACTGTCTCCCCAGTCACTGCTATGCAGGTGTGAACATATTACATCAGTTCATTTGTAGCTACAGTGCGACAAAAAATGGATGCTCCACTTGGATGCTCCAAGTATGAATTGCTTTTTCAAAATCATTGTGTGTGAGAAAAGGCTTAACCATCACCAGTTGACACAATTGGGAAAAAAAGTCTTTGCCATATATATTCAATTCAGTTCAATTCAATTTTATTTGTATAGCGCTTTTAACAATTGGCATTGTCCCAAAGCAGCTTTACACAAT
>JAOVVB010000035.1:5981065-5994132 GCA_028570985.1 Heterobranchus longifilis
TGTGTGTGCCCTGCGATGGATTGGCACCCTGTCCAGGGTGTACCCTGCCTCGTGCCCTAAGCCTCCTGGGATAGGCTTCAGGCCCCCGTGACCCTGAATACAGGATAAAGCTGTATAGAAGATGAGATAATAAAATATTAAATCTAAAACCCATTGTTGATATTGTTAATCCTCAATATACAGTAATTACAAAGGAATTAAATCTGCTGCTTTTTTTAAATTGCAGAATCACCAAAAAATCTTTTTGTGCTCTACGTAGCTTCTAACCAGACAGCTGATAATATTCATGTTGCTCTCCCTCACCCTCAAAAAGAAAAGAAAAAAAACAAAACATTTTGTTTTGTGTATTTCTTTGGGGCAGTAATAATGACTAACAACGACCCCACCCAGTGAAGCCTCTTCCAAACAGTTGAGATGTCGCTGTGTCAGTGGCAGTTATCACTACCTCAAAAAAAACCCAAAAATAAATAAATAAAAAAAATACAAAATAAAAAAATTGGAGAAAATTTGTATGGTTGGATTTTTTTTGCACAATTCTGTTTAAATTAAGGTTAAGTTCAACCCATTTTTCAGAGATATAATGACTCAAAATAAACTCCAATACAAAAAGGGTTTAACCTGAACTAATAGAAATGTTTGTCAGATATTGTAAGATTTAATTTTTATTAAAATGTTTTCAACCTGAAATTCACAAGCAGGAAGTTTATATCAATATAGCACAATCCCACTACGGTGTTTATATCATCATCAAAACGTAAGAGGGCCTACAAATTCTGTACAGATGACAGAAATGCTTTAAACAACCAAACCAACAGGTGTATGACGTAAGTCATTTTCACATTGGGCATGCCTGCTTTATACCCTGCCTGAGCTCGACTGCCTTCCCCCACCCTGGCCACTCCCATACGACTGAGCTTTTACATTAGTAACGATGTTCCACACCTGAGTACACTTGCAGTGTTTCCCACACACAGAGCATACTTGTGCGGGCTTCCCAAGTATATTTGCCGAACCTTATAAAAAAAATCTGTCAGGGAGAATGATCCACCCACAATCGATTAACTAGTAGTGGACAGTACACCGCTCTCGCGCTAAGAGAATAGACAGGTACTAAAGTAGTAGCGCGAGAGCGATAGGCAGTAAATGCAGCGGATTCCAGCTACCGTAAAAAGAATTAGTCATACTAACTAACGGTCGAGCATGCTCTGAAGAGACAAACGGTGAATGGCTCTTCTTTATAAAACACAACACACAATAAGATGAATACACCTTAAGTGGCACAGATCCATGCAATAACACAACACTGGTCACTGACAAATTACAGTATATATATATATATATATATATATATATATACTGTAATTGGTCAGTGACATATACTGTAATTGGTCACAGAAACAACGAGAATCAACCATTAAACATGTGATCCTATGAACATGTGCTATTTCTTTGCTTATACAGTATGACCAATTTTAAAATGAGGTCATGTTTGTATATTTGGTTCAAATGAAATAAAATTCAGTTCATCATATGAATATATAAATAATATATATAATATCATATGATATATATATATATAGAGAGAGAGAGACAGTATCATTTTTTTCAGCACAACCTAGGCAACCATTACTGATATTTTGGATGCGGTGTCAAGATGCCTCTCATACGTTTTCAGCTATGATTGTGCTTGCCTGTGCAGATTTCAGAGAAGACAGACAGCACTGATGACGTCACATTCTAAACAGAGGTCCACTTCCATATTTTGGTACAGTTAGCTTTCACACCTGATTCAAACCTTGCCCAAATACACATGGAACCGTCCTCGAGACCACATTTTCAAGTAGAGTAGTATACCATGCCTGGGTACGATAAACAGTGTACTCAGATCTGGGTCCAAGCCCTTAGTGAAAAGTAGCCTAAGAAAACAATACAGTATGTAGAGAGAAAGTGATATGTTGTGTGAGGAGCCAGTAATAAAATCTATAAATGTGACACTGAAAAAAAAAAGATATTTCTGATCAAGATACATGCAAATAAGACATCAAAGTTTGGGAAAAGGGGGTTACTGGGTACAGTAACTGGGTTACTGTATGAGCCAGAACTTCGTTTGTTGTTTGCAATGAGTGAATGAACATCCCTTTAGCGACTCTACTGTAGGATTTTATGACATTATAAAGTCTGACAGCGCCAGGCTAATGGCCGGCCTTCAGGAGGCTCCACCAAGCCTAATGGGTAGGTTTCACACCACTTTGGCTTAAACAGAGAAACAAATGAGAGCTTCACACAGACCATGCATACGCGCGCAAACACACGCACACACACACACACACACACACACACAGTCAGACACACGGCACATATGCAGTGCACTCAGGCGTGGTGTGTTGTGGTTTGGCTCGGACTCAAGGTTAGGAATTTAACTCTATTTGGATTCAGATGTCCTTGAAGTCGAACACACACACACTCATATACACAGTACTGTGCAAAAAAAGGGACATTCAAATAAATGCTATAGAGCTAGATTGCCTTAAAAAACAAAAAAAAACAACGACTACAAATATAAAGCCAGTAAACAGAAATTAATTAAGCAGAGTCAGTATTTGGTGGGATGATGCTTTGAGGAGTCTTTAGTTGCAGGTACAACTTGTACAATTCTATAAGGAAATCAGCTACCAAGTTTTACTTAGCATCATGCACAACCAGCCACAGCTCTTCTCACGACTTTGACTGTTGCACCTGCTTCTTTTTTGCATGCAAAATCGAGCAGCTTCCATTTAGATTTTTTTGTCTAAAAAGTGGTCACTTAAATAATTGTACCACTTTCTTTTATGCCATACAAATACTTTTATGCAAGTTTTAATTTTGTTGTGGAATGTTTGAAAATTATTATTTTTTATTTATTCAATCTGAAGTGGTTTCCCACTGACTCAATAAGAAGTTCATAAAAAAGAAATCTTTAACAAAGTTTGTAATAAAAAACAAGACTTCTGCGCAGTACTGTATACATACCTAACGCTGTGAAATTCTGCTATAAATTAATAAAGTATGCAGAAATCCTGCAAGTACCTCAAACCTTTACTTGCTTAGATCTCATATGAATGGCTGCATTGTGCTGAATGAGATTGGAGGGGAAAAACACAGAATCGGGTGGTTTGAATCAATCCTTACCTGATCAACAAAGAGACAAAGGATAAAGAGTACAGTAGCTGTTGCTTCAGTGCTCTGGAGGAGTGCTGTCATTAATAATTTTACACTGTGTGTGTGCGTGCGAGGTGTGATGAAGCGTGGTAAGTATTTCTGTCACTCAGAAAGCAGGACGCAGAGCGACAGATGCCAGAGATATCGACCCCAGATGAATATTAACCCCTTTACACATACTGTCCTCCCACTCATTTCTGTCTCCCCCCATCTGCTCCACCCTGTGTTCACATGATGTATGAAGTCATGTGTTCCCTGGCGATGCAGCTGCGGTACTGAGATCGGGTCCAGTGAATCTTTCCTGTGTCAGGGTGGATCCTTCACTGTCCTCGCTATACTGTGGGTTGTAGCCCGACTGCATGCGGTCACGTTTGTGTTAGCGAACATGACGTGATGCTACAGGTGGTCCTGTTTCGCCCTTATTCTGAAGTACACTTTAAGGAAGTGTTTTTGTAAGAGTAAAAGTTACAAGCCGTGACTGTAGTGTTTAAAGCAGCCAAGCGTGATTAAATATTGGTCAGGACATCCACATATTTAGCACGGAGGCTGTAGGGAAAAAAAAACCTAGTCTCTGGAAGAAGAGTATATAATTTTCCTTTTCTTAGAAAACTTGAATGATCAGTTGGTAAAAAAGATTTCAAAGACAGAGCGCATTTGTGTGACAGAATTCCTTTGAGATGGTTTGTGTGTGGTGGAGTTGCAGTTTGTGTGTTTTGCAGCAGTTGCTATAACAGCTTAATGCAAAGCTGCTTGTGTGCAGAGCAACCCTTACAGAATGAAAAGAGGACTGCAGCTAAACTCGGTTCATAAAAGAAGTACAATAATCAGTAAATGGAACTGGAAGACACATGTGAGAGCTGAGGTTCACTTGTGTTGTGACTGGATAAAGGTAAACTGGTGACTAGCAAAGTGTTTCATTCATTCATGATTTACTGCCCGCTTGGGGATTGTGTTAGAAATAAAGTGCATGCAGAGTAGATCTAAGCCTCAGAATACAGAACACTTGTACAGAGATCTTTGTTTGTGTACTTAGTGTACGTCCCACTTCAGCTCAAGCCTGTGACAAAACCACCGCTGATTTACTGATGTTCACAATAGCACATTCTATCTCTCTTTCCATTTCTTAGATAATTTTTTTAATGTGAAATCACGAAAACGCATTAATCTACCACTTTATCTGCAATTTCGTTTGCCATTGTGTGTGCTATTTTGTCCACTATTTTTTTTCACCCACAATTTTGTCCATTTCATCAACCATGTTTTGTGCCACTTTGCCAACCATTTCTTTGACTATTTTGTCTGTCATTTTGCACATGATTTTATTTGCCCTTACGTACACACCTCTGTATGTCATATTGCCCATCATTTTGTCTGCCATTTCGGCCACCATTTTGTCTATTTTTCACCTATCATATTGTCCACCATTTCATCAACCATTTTGTCCGCCACTTCGTCCATCATTTTGTCTGACATTTTGTCTGCTATTTCGTCAACCATTTCACCCACTTTTTGTCTGCCATGTCATCAACTAATTTGTCTGCCATGATGTCAACCATTTTGTCTGCCATGACGTCAACCATTATGTCTGCCATGTCGTCAACCATTTTGTTTGCCTTGTTGTCAATTTGTCTGCCATGTCGTCAACCATTTTGTCTGTCATGTCATCAACTAATTTGTCTGCCATGATGTCAACCATTTTGTCTGCCATGTCGTCAAACAATTTGTCTGCCATTTAACCCACAATTATTTCCACCATTTTGCCTCAGAAACAGTGCTTGTTATGAAAGGCAGCTGTTAATTGTAAGAATATAAAAAGAAACATGATTGCCTGCTAAAACACTTTACTTTTACATTATTTGTCTTTTACTCTCATGACAAGGGAAACTGTAGTTAATAAAACTTTATATGGGGTCTGAACTGCCAATCCTTGATCACCTCCCTCACCTTATGGTTCATTGTTCCGTGGAAAATGAAACTTATGCATGCTTTATCTCACTCACTTTTACAATTGAATAATTGCACTTTATCTAAAATGAAAAGAAATTCTACAATATTACAATAATAAACTGCAGAGGTCTTGCAGCACCCACCTTGCAGGTAAACAGTCAACTGGGTGAATTATTTAAATGTAAGAATTAATGTTTTATCCTATGTTGTATTTTAACAAACTGGAAAAGTTCCTTTTGGGGAAATGAAACGAAATATAAGAATTAAAGGAGCCTACCTACCTGCTGGACAAGATCGATCCATTAGGCACATACATAGTTATGAAATCAAAATGGCCACCTAGTTACCAAATGTCTTGCATCATGGGTAATTGGTATCAATAAAAACAACGAATATGTATTAATAACATTCAAAATAACATTTGAAAAGGTGGAAAAGAATCATGCAAATAAAATTATTTAGTTTTTTTAAGCTCTTGGCTCAAACTATGACAAACTACAGCATTGCTAGCATAAGCTGAATTGTCATGTGATAACACAGTTGCATTTAATATTGTGCAACTAAAGACAGTCTAAATAAAACGTTCTGTATGTTTGTACCTTTAGATCCTATTCAACGAAGACTTTTAAGAAACAAATAAGTGTTTTGTGGCATCATTAATGATTATAATGATATTATATCAGCGTCATCACCTCACTCACTTCCAGTCGTACCTGTAAAACTCTGCACCAGTGGACTCAGTGTGGTCTGCTGGGTGAGTAAAAGTGTCAGCGCCCCGATGATCTCTCTCTCCACCTTCTCCTCGTCCTGCGTTCCACTCGTTTGCGTCTCCTGAGCCAGAGAGTACACGTACACCAACAGCAGCAGCAGCTGGTCCACGCTGAAATCAGCCGAACCTGAAACTGAACCACTTCCGGACTTCGTGAGTGGAAGAAATTGCTTCAGGACATCCGCAAGTTCAGACTCTCCCAGTGCCTACAAAATATAAACACAGGAATAAGGAATAAGTCATACAGCTGTAACACTTGGTAACAAAAAGGAAGAAAACATACAATTACTATGGGGTGCCTATGAGTCTAGTGTGCAATGCAATAACTACAGCTTTTACTGCAAGCATAGTAAGCATTAACTGTAAATCTCTAAAGAAAAAATATAAAGGGATTTGGTGTTATTTACACCGACAAAGCATGATTATATACTCACTGGCCTCTATATTAAGAACAATAAAGGATTAGAGTTAGGAAAGGGTAGTGTTGGGGGTTAGAGTTTAGGTTAGAGTTGGGTAGTAAGGTTTAGGGTTAGGTGGTTAGGGTAAGGGGTTAGCTTTAGGATTTGGAGGTAGGGGATAGGATTAGGAGGTAGGGGATAGGTGGAATAAGGTTAGAGAGTCAGGGTTTAGGCTTGGGGGTTAGGTATAGGTTTAGGGGGTTATGTTCAAGGTTAGGGTGTTAAGGTTGAGGTTTAGGGGAGTTAGGGTTAGGGAATGACCAGGATTGGGAAAATGTTTAGACATGCGGATGCCATCAGATATGAGCTGCAGTGATGTTCATATCAACATCAGAGTGGGAAAAAAAATTCCAATAACATCAGTCTCTTTGGCTGTGTTTAAGTTTTTCAGAAACCCCAGATCTCCAGAGACTTTCACACACAATACCTCCCAACCGTTGCCTCTGTAAGCCTCAAGTTGTTTTCCCAGATGAATTAGGAAACACAAAACCAGTGAGCACAACAAAGACCATAAGCTTGTGTGCAGATATATATTGGTTCCATATTTGGCTTTTATAAAAGTAAAGCAGGATCCTGTCACTGTTCTGAGCTTTCAAGGACCCAGCTCTCACATCAAACATGTCATACAGCTTTAGAATGTATGGTGCAGGCAGAAAAAACAAGAATCCCAGTGCAAGATAAAGACCTCAGCTTTGTGTGGTTATGAGGAACCACTGTCTCTGTGTAAGTATTTGGCATCCAAAGGAATCTTGCAGACATATACCACAGAGCTGAGCTAAAGCTGGAGCAACGAGAACACCCTTGTACAATGGCTTGGAAGGAGTACAAGGCAATTTTGTGTAAAAATTTAAGGGTGAACTTTTCCAGCATCAGTGGTTGACCACCCAAGGCTAATACTAAAAGATGACAATTTTGAAATGCATGAAACCGTATTGTATAGAGAGGCCATAGTAATTTAACTAACAATGCAGGTTTTGTGTCCAGTGGGAAGGTTGTCCATCGTTTATCATCAACAAAACAGTCCAAGTAATAGAGAGAACATTCTGAAAGAATCTTTACATATCTACAATATGAAGGAATGTGTTTTAGCAATTTGAGCTTGTAGCAAAACAGAGATTTGCTTTGGTTTGAACATGAGACCCAATATGCGACACTTCTCCTGATGTGCTGTGAAAGGTAGATACAAGTTATATATACAACAAAACAGTGAAAAAGTCATTCGAATAAGGGGGCAGCTCAGAGCGTAGGCATGCTTAATGCTTATGTACAGCAGAAAAATGTTTTAGAAACTGCCGTTTCATTTTCTGAAAAGGAAAACTGTAACCTGAAGTGACCCTAACAAATAATTTATCCAAGAACACAGAAGAGAACGAACAGTGTGTTCCTGTATGAGAAACCTGCAAAGAAAAAACCCTCTAATACCCTTGTGACTGGATACTGTTATAAAGAGAAGCGTTCCCGTTGGGCCCAGGTACAGTTCTCTGCCCCAACACAAATATTCAGTCTCTTCCTCTGGAGAAAAGTGAATCGGCCTGGACTCGGGATCGCATAACTGCAAAATAAGGGACCTTCGCTTTGAGGAACAATGTGCTCTTGATGACTGTAAGGTTCTGTGCTACACAATAAGCCATGATCTGTGTGTGTGTGTGTGTGTGTGTGTGTGTGTGTGTGTGTGTGTGTGTGCGTGCGTGCGATTTTGTTACGGACTTTTTCGCATTTTGTTTCAGTTGTTCCGCCAAAAGAACACACCTGTGCTAGCTTATGAAGACATTACTGGCAAGATTGCGATTTACTTTTTTTGTAGTCATGATCGTGATCGGAAAAAAAAATGGCACAAGCATTAATATTTGATCACTTCGATTATGATGGGCAGTGTGGTGTCCAGTTGCATGAAAATGGTTCCTCAGGCTCCTCATGTGCTCTTTCACAAAATGAGTCCTGGAATTTGGCCATGGCATCAGAAAAGAAGGAAAAACTCCTCTGATGTGATAACCTGGTCATTCAGTATATTCAGGTCATCGGCTGACTTTATTTTATTGCCACATAACATTTCTAAGCCTAAACCTGACCAACTGAAGCAAACCCAGATTATAACACCAGGGGCTTTTACTGTGGGCACTCTGCATGACGGGTGCATCACTTCATGCACTTCCTTTCTTACTCTGACACACCTGCTCTGGGATCGGGTCAATCTGGACAAAGCAGATCACATGACCTTTTTCCATCACTCCAAAGTCCAATCTTACTAACATGTGGTTTTCTTATGAAGTGAGTTCTCATCACATTGTCTGGATATGGAAATGCTCTTACTTTTACTATTAAACATAGCTAAGGTTTTTAAAGTTGATTTTCTTGCCATGCAACTTCGCCTATCGTGAAGTGGTGACTGATGTACACTAAATACAGACATGATGCAATGGTCCAGTAGAAACTAGCGGCAATTCTTAATGCTGTAAGAAGTATTCTTAATTTTCTTCTTAGTCATACAAACTCAGCAGCCAAAACCGAATCAGTAAAGGGTCCAAGTGTCATTGGATGGATGAAATGTAGTAGTGATGTGCCCTATAAAATGGGGCAAAAATTCTAGAAACAAAGTTTACGGACACTTCTGTGTTTGATAGCTTGATCTGTTGCCTACAGGCCCTGATGCTCAAAACTATTCACAAAAACACTTTTGTTATGGGGTACTAAAACCTTGTGAAAGATTCAAGATTCCCCCTTGCAATCATGAACAATCAAATGTGGTATCACAGCGATGGAAAAAGTACAGGTACACAAGACTTCATAAAGGTAAGGTAAAGCTGTGTTAATCTGTTTCTTTTGTATCAAAATATTAACATTGCCAAAAAACAAAGGTAACAATTGTAAAGAGCTAGTTTTCAAGTTTTCTAAAATAAATGTCAAAAACCTCACAAGTTTACTTACTCTACTTATTCTTAGACCAGTGCATTCTTACTGTATTGCATGGCATCCTTCTTTCTTGTGTCCAGAATTATGGATAAAATCAAGGCATTAATTTGATCTCAGACTTTTTTTTAGTATTTGAGTGTACAGTTTTTCTTCTTAAAATGTTTATTGTAATTATGATTACAAATCTTTGCGAGCACTTAGAGACCAGACCTGGAGCAGGAAGAAGTGATCAGCTTGATTCTGTCAAACCTGGTCTATGTTGAAGGTTCATGCTTATTTCTAGGTCACACTTTGGTGATTCTTTGCTTTGAATCCTGTAATTTTATTGGTTTCTGTGGATCTTTTTGTAGGGATCCGTAGTTATATAACTTACTAAAACTAAAATAACTAAAATAATGTAATATGTTACTCTGCAAATAAAATCTGTAGATTTAGATGAAGAAACCTTTATTTTCATTATACAGAGTACAATGAAATTAGGATTACAAATTCTAAAACATTGTAAGTAAAAGAAAAACTATATACATAAGTATTTTTTTAAAAAGTATTATATAACCTTTTCCTAGTTCCTGGTATAAATTCCTAGTTCTCAAATTCATGATTTTATATACGTAGATATTCAATTGAGATATCTAGCTAACAAAACGAGTGGTAAAACGCTTGTAAAAGCGTATATACCCCTGTGAGGCCAAATTCCCCCATCTTTTTGGTCAGAAGTTGTGCATTAGTTTAGAACGTCCCACTGAGTAGCTTTGGCTGTAAGGTATCATGCACACCGATTTAAAAATGTATCGTTAAATAGGAAAAAGCATGTAACACACTACAGTAAGTGTTTTAGACATCATTTAAGAAAAAAAATGTGCGACAGATCTTTGATGAAACTTCTCGGCAGTTGTGCTAATGTTCTATTGAACTATTAAAGGCTAATGAAACACTACTGACTCCTGTGGAACTTGATGAGGATGTCAGAACTTGCTTTTAGAGAATGAGGGCTTTAGTTACACCAAACTGACCTGAACTTTTTATTTTTTTTGGTTGTCAAAAAAATCTAATGAAACAGAAACATTTGAAACATTTCCTAGGGGTGAACTGATACTTTTGTTTTTGTGGACTGAGACTGAAGTTTTTTCATAGTTTGTTATTCCAAACAATTAGAATGCAGCTTGGTCCATGTGAAGCTCAGCGTGTGTTGAGTGGCTTTCTTCTTCAGCGTTTATTCACATAAGCTGGATTACTTAAAAAAAAGAAGAAAAAAAAGAAAAAGTGAGCTCAAGTTGTATTCCAGCCAGCTTCGTCCCCTGGAGGCACGTTCGTCACTTCGGCCCCAATCACGACCCCCATTTTTCTCCTTACTCAATGTGAAACATAAACCGTGCACAAATCTTACCGCAATTATTTCTTACTGAACATGCTTTCACTCTCCTGAACAAAAGAATGACACATGCAAAATAAACCACAAACACACACACATAGATTTAGATTTTTTTTTCTCACATTATTTCTGAATTTTACTTTTTGCAACTGTCCCACCAAGCATGTGAGTGTGTGAGTGTGTGTATGTTAAGTGTATGTTAAGCCCGCTTTTGTCGTTGGCTGGCTCTGACGAATGTTTTTTTAAAGGCATGTTTCAGTTGTCAGGCTCATAATGGGCTGCGCTGCTGTGTGTTTGTGTTCTTACCGACACCTGACATCTGCGTGAGAGTCATGTTCAACTAATTTGGTTGCCCAATAAAGCGACCTGCTGGGACACACACATGCGCACATACTCACACACACACACACACACACACACGCACACATGTGCACATGTGCTCACGACCTCACAGTAAATTTACAGCTGTTGAATTTGCATTCGAGGTCGTTATTTCATTTAATGTTGCCACATTTTTTGCTTCCCTCCCAAAAAAAAAACAAAAAAAAAATGCCTGTGGTTACATTCACAACCAGAGAGCACAGTTCTCTCTCTCACTGCCTCCATTATCGCTGCATTGTGTAATGCTATTAGTAATATTATTATTATTATTATTATTACTAATAGATCTCAGGCTCCATTACACACCTGCAAGCTACCCAGTGGATCTGTACCAGAGCCTAAATCAGAAAGGCACATGACTTGGGCTAAATTAAGTTTGAATGAAAATACTCAAATGTGCCGTTGCCATGAAATAACTGCATACTTATAGTGCAGGAAGTCTATACGTTAAAAAAAAAAAGACCATTTTAATCTGTCTACTCTCTCTAGTGGCCAGTAATCTCTAGCTCTAATATCGGAAACAATTACTAACTCTGTAGGCATAACGAACTCCATCTAAAATTACTTGCAATTACCCAGCACAACTGGGCTGTCGCTGCATGCTGACGGCACAATTATCAGTAATTACAACGAGATAAACACTGTTACACGTTCTAAAGCTAATATTAGGATTATTTAAGCGCCATTACAATTCCACGGTGTGCTGTTACTGGGAAGTCTGAATTGCGACTGCCGTGAAAAGTGTCCGGACATGTTGGTCTTCCAAGAAACTTCACAGTTTGACTACGAATAAAAAGCAACATACAGGCATAAAATATGTGTAATGAAAAAAAATTGTCGTTCTTGTCCAATCAGATGAGGCGCCCAGACTCCGCCCACAGCTTACAAGCAGTCTCAAACAGGAAATGAACTCCAGATGGACCTCTAGAGGGAGCTGAGCCCTGCTGTACGTGTGTGTTTGTGTGTGTGTCTGTGTGTGTGTACGTGGGTGTGTGTGTGTGTCTGTGTGTGTGTGTGTGTATGTGTGTGTCTGTCTGTGTGTGTGTGTGTGTGTGCCTGTGTATGTGTACGTGGGTGTGTGTGTGTATGTGTGTGTCTGTCTGTGTGTGTGTGTGCCTGTGTGCCTGTGTGTGTGTGTGTTTGGCACTAACCAAAACCAGGCACCGTTCTCCACACAATGGAGCCCTTCTCTAACCCTCTGGCCAGGCTGGGTTCACGGCGTCCACAACAGTTGCCAAAGTTTTTTAACGCTCAAAGATTTTTAACCTCAATATGTTCACCAGTACTTCTATAAAAATACTTCTACTGAAATACAGTACTGTGCAAAAGTATTGAGCCCTCATTTCTTTCATATTTTGACTTTGTTGTATTTTTTATGCTGTCTTGAGGAACAGTTCTCCAGGCTTCCTGATGGATTTTATTGGCTCTCGTTTTCAGTCCAGTCCCTGTACCTGAGCAGATTCAGAAGAATGTTCTTTTCTTTGTTAAGCCACCCAGTGACCTATGAATCACTCAAGCATAAAAAAAACCATCTAAAGGCATGAACCTGTGAGAAACATGAGCAAATGATGACAGGTGATCAGGCCAGTGATTAGTGTACTGGTGATGCTAAATGCTGAGTGGTTCCTGAGTGGACTAGACGAGAGGGGAAATGAGGTTGCTGCTGAGGTTGGTACATAAACAACCATTTTTTAAAAATGTATCTTTGGGCACTTTATTACTATGTAAGTAATTTATTTACTACTATTTAATGCACATATCCAAGTGTTTCACTAGTGATTGGAAAACATTAAGGTATAATATTACTATCCTTGCTATTGGATCCTGGACATTACCTTTGGGATCAATACAGTAAGTAAGTAAGTAAGCATCCATCCATCCATCTATCTAAGGTAGAACGTTTTCTCACTACACCGGAGCCATGATTGGACTGCCTGCTTCACGTATGAAACGCTGGCCCAAACATGTGGAAATGGCTTGAAGCAAGATCAGGATTGTACTGGGGATGTGGCAATAACTTCCAGCCAAGTTC
>JAOVVB010000035.1:6050176-6078637 GCA_028570985.1 Heterobranchus longifilis
CTGAGTTGGGGTTACTGTTTGTCTCGAGTTTCCATGCATGATCTCAGAGTTCTCCGATGGTGGACTGGTGACTCTGTGTTGCCCCTAGGTCTGTGTGTGTGTGTGTGTGTGTGTGTGTGTGTGTATGCTGCCTGTTGGTGAGTGTTCTCCAGTGTTCCCTGAGCTGGATTAAACTCTTCCTGATAATAAACTAATGTATAAAATGAAAAGAGAGTTACATATATATAAAACAATAACACTAATACAAGTAATGTAGTAAAACATACTGTAGGTTTGTTTGAGTGTTTTGTGTTTCCGAGTCCGGCCCGAAGATAACGGTTAATGAATTCTCTGTTGATTTTCCAGCTCTATAAATAACACTGTTCTTCTGCAAGTTAAGCAGGAAATCCAGTTGGCCCTCAGTGCTCATTGTGCACATGTGAATGTGAGCATGTTCACATGAGTCAGATTATAAATCGCTCAGACACGTGTGCGTAACTGGCTGCAGGTCTGAGGTGTAGCTTCCACACATCCTTCTCGTAAGATTCCTCATGAGCCAGACAGGAAGTCCACAGCTAAATGATCCCAGTCCGTCATCTTCAAAACCATCATGCCCGTCCAAATCCTGCAGCACACTTGGACTCACCCCTGTCCACCCCACGGCATGCCCCCTTCATCCTACCAAAATATCAAACATTCCTGCCAGACACTGCCTTTGAAGTGCAGGCTTTTAAGCCTGACTGGAGCTGTAACCATTCTGTCTTTAAATCAAGCCCCTTCTCCTAACCCCCGAGCTGACAACTCGTGCTGGTACACATGTGCCGGCCTGTCCTGTGTTTCCTTTTCGTGATGTAGATGTGCAGTGTTTGGGCTAAAAATAGCAGCGTGTGGCAGGAGAAAGTGCCACGCCAGCAGAACTGTGTGAAAATGTGCTGAACGACCCAGCTAGAGATGGAGCAAGTGGGAGAGAGAGAGTTTGGTGGAAAGATCTGCAGCTAGGAAAGAAATCAAGAGGAGGAAATGGTATGGAAGTGATACAAGAGTGATGCTCTTTGTTCAAAAGTAAAGGAGCACATTTTTGTTGTTAAAGTGCATCTACTAACCATTACTCCAAAAAGCAAAACATTTAGACTCCTAATGCGTAGGAGTAAAAATATAAGTGTTATGCCACATCAATTTTTGGATCTTGTCATAAAATGATTCTGCAGTGAATCAGTCTTACAAGGCCGTGCAGAGGCCCGGAACATGGATTAACGAGGATGAGATGATAACCGTTTCATCCTGCTTTCCTGGTTTTCATCATTGCGAAAGCCGTTCATCCATCCGATTCTTCATTCTTGTTCTCAGATATCCGTGATTAAATCGGTGTTATTGCAACTGCAGCGCTGCAGTGACGACGTGTCTTTCTTCTTATTCTGAGAATGATCCCAGGACAAGATGGTCCTGTTCTGATCCGGCCAGGGAAGTACCTCTATGAAGCACTATGAAGAATGTCGCAGATCTTAGAACTTTTTGAGGCTGACCTTTAAAAACATCTGATGTTTATCGTCATAGTGGTAGTTTTTATTGAACCTTAGCCTATAGACCACAGTGTTGTGTGCAGTCAGTCTAGTGAGGAAATAAATTGTCAATTTGAATGTTTCAAAAGCTGTAAATGTTCATGATTTTTTTTGTATTAACATTACTCATTTGTAAAATCAAGATTATCAGTATTAGGTATGCATTTTGTGTCAGTAGCGTTCCTATACCACACTCATTTACTCATACTCCGACATATCACAGGATGCTATGTGACTTGCGCCTATAGGAAGTTAATAAACAGATGGCACGAAATGCAATCTGGACCGATTTCACAATTAATGATCGCAATCAAAACATAGCACACTGTAGAAATATCAAGCAGAGGAACAGTTCCTTTGTATGAGGGGAATTCTGATTGTGCAGAATAACAGAACACAATCATGAGCATAAAAACTTCCTTTATTTCTCTATATAATAATGCCCTGCTACACTAATGCACTTATCCCAGTGTTTGACTGGTGATTGGATACGATTAAGGTCTTTGTCAGTACGCCAGAGCCATGGACGGACTTCACTGCTTCACCTCTGAAAAGCTGACCTCCCAGGAACTCCTTTATTGGCCCAAACATGTGAAAATGGCTAAGAGCGAGGTCAGGACAGTACAGGGGATATGGCAATAAAAACCTGCGGAGTTCAGCTGTAATGTGCAAGTGGTATTGGTGAATAATGGTGTGTAAAGTTTTTAGTGACCATTTAGTGTTTGGAAATAATAAAAAAAAAAAGAAGAAATATATTCTAAATAACAAACTGACCCATTAATTTACCCATTAATACTTCTTACCCATTAATAAGTCATTTTTTTATGTATTGGCTGAGACTTAAACATACCAATTAGATTTTCCCCCTATTGTGACCTCATACAAGACGCCTTCTTCCGGCTTGTTGCTCAGCTTTTTGTTCTCTGGCTTAACAGGAGCTTATTTACATCAGCACTGGAACAGCACAGTTGCAAGAGAAGTGAAATGCAATGGGAGTTTGAGATATAAAAAGTGCATTGTTTGAGGGGTCTTGGAGTATTAACACACACACCCACACACACACACACTTTGGGAAAGCTCTGAGATCTGAGCTCTGAGCACTTGTTTAAGAAATGGTAAAATATGTGACATTTAAAGTCTGTAGAGAGTCTATTTTCTAATAGAGTGCCAGTATAAAGGTTGTCAGGAAAAATAAATGTAACAGGCTGTAAATTGTGTGTGAAAGAGAGTGAGAGAGAGAGTGTGTGTGTGCACTCGAGGCATGTGTGCATCCCCTAGCTTGTCTCTGTATACAGCAGCAACCTGCATCAAGAGAGTGAAATAAAACATTCCCTGATGCCCCTTGTTTAATACCAAGTGCTCAGTTCAGTATCAGTCACGGACTCAAGCTTGTAAATAAACCGCTATCAGTGTATCCACAATCTGTTCAGGGATATTTGATAAATAAAAAAAATCTGACACTTTATTAGCCAGTAGAATTCTAGAAAAGGGTTTCCAAGCCAGGTAATGTTCAATGTTTTAAAAGTGCTGTAACACCTTACGACAATTTATAATTTAAGAGTGAACCATTCATCTGTTTCTTTTCATCATCCTGTCTGAAATGTAAGCCACGGGTGAGGAGGGCTGGAGAGAGCACAGCTTGATGTCCGCGTCGCAGTCTAACATGCATAATTCACCAAATCTGTCGATAATGAGGAAGTGCAGGATCTGTAGATCTGGAAGTATACGATTTAAGCACAAACATTTACACACAACCAGGCTAAAGAAATCCAGTCTTAGTTTTTCACAACATCCCAGTTGAGTTTTTTTACACAAGCGGAAATATTAAAACAATCGACTAGAGACCGATTTTGTTTCAGCATTATTGCACAACATGAGAATTCCGGTGGGTCAGATGTCTTCATACACCAAGCTGATACTCTCTTTAAACAGACTGGAAAATATCAGAAATTTATATAATGATTAAAGTTTTTTGATTGGACAATTGTCACAATTAGAAGTTAATCATTGCTGTAAAATGGCCCAGCTTTAGAGTTCACATCTTACTCATGTTCTTGTCACATTGTGTGCACAGAAGTAACGAGTTCGCCTTATCATCCTGAGATCCTGAGTTCGAATCCCAGGTGATGCTATAGCCTTCTGCAGCCAGAAGCCTAGACAGAGCGGATTGGCCAAGCTCTCTCAGATGGGAGGGATAGGAGGCACTTGGTGCCATCCCCTCAACTATGACTCTATCATGGGTGTCTGTGTACTCCTGCACACGGAAGGAGTGGATAGCGATATCTTCTTACGCCGACCCCCAACAGTGCGCAAGCAAGCAAAGATATGATCAGCTGACATCATGTGGCACGGAGAAAACACGTGAACGTGTTGATGGTGGAGTGCCCTAATGATGGGTGGTAATTGGGTACGCCTTATTTAGGGAAAAAAACTGGGGAGAAAAAATAAACCCAAGGAAAAAAAAGCTAAAAAACAAAGCTTTGATTTCTACTGTCTGTTTTTCTACGATGCAACTTCACCAAATCTTTAAGTGATCTCTGATCATAATCAATTTTTAGGAGAGTTCTTAACCTGATTCCAGTTTCAGTAATTTCCTTAGTTGTTTTCTTTGCTTGGTAATAGGATGATTATTTGAGATTACAGAAACATACAGTAGTAACATCTTTTCCATGATCATAAACTACGTCTCCTGACATGGTTGTTTAAAAAGTTAGAAACTATTCACTGCGTCAGTTAGGGTTAAATAACTTGTTGCAGACTGAATCATATTAATCACTGCAGTAATTATCCAATGAAAAGATTTTTAGTATTCGTTTAATACACTACATACAATGATTTTCCTTAATATTTGTAAATCTTCACAACATCTATAATTTTTCTACCATCAATAGTCTAACTGGTTGGCATGGTGGCGTTGTGGTTAGCACTATATTCTCGCACCTCCAGGGTTGAGGGTTCGAGTCCCACTTCGGGTCCATGTGCATGGAGTTTGCATGTTCTCCCTGTGCTTGGTGGGTTTCCTCCAGCTATGCCAGTTTCCTCCTAAACTACAAAGACATGCTGATTCATTTCCATTTCCAAATTGCCTGTAGTTTGTGGGTGGGTGTGTGTGTGTGTGTGTGTGTGTGTGTGCGCCTTGCAATGTATTGGCACCCCATACAGTGCGTAACCCGTCTAGTGCCTCAAGTCCCATTGGATAGGCTCCAGGCCTCCCATGACTCTGTACAGGATAAGGGGTAAATAGAATGGGTAAGTAAGTGATAGTTCAATCAGTTTAAACTAACTACACTGCAGAAAACATTATATTAGCAAGTAAAAACATCTTGAATATATTTAGTTTTATCCAGTTGCTATTTGTCAGAGGTTTAACCTTTAACCACCAAACCAGGTTCAACTTGTCTCGTATAAGATTTCTCACTCACTATCTTGTTCAGCACTTAATCTTCCCTTAAGTCTGTAAGTACTCAGGTTTGTAAACAAGCCCTCGTCTCAGTCAGCTTTAATGATGATTAAAAAGAAAGAGGGAGAGGATGAAAGGTGGGGTGAGGAGAATGGGGGAAAAAGAAAGGCATGCACGCAACCACAATCAAGCTCAGCCATTAGCTTTCTTGTACACTGCCAAATATGTCGCTGCACGCAACCCATCCAACCCTTGTTGTGCGTGCATACACACACACGTGCACGCTCGTGCTCGGCTGCACACAATTACACGCAGACGTAAACCCAACCTGAAATGTTTGTTCAAAAAGTTCAAAAATAATAATAATAAAAAAAACTTCTCAGCATTGTGGGAATGATTTTTATTATGATTTGCAGTTATGATGTTATTTTCTGTGAGGAATTATTTCACTTTGGGCGTTCCGCAGACATCTCTCTTTTAGTGATGTTGACAAGCTTTCATTCTGAGCTTGACTCTCATCAGGGGGCTGTGCGGGAAAAACAAGGATGCATGCTGCCCAGATGTGTGTGTGTGTGTGTGTGTGTGTCCGTGTGTGTCCGTGTGTGTGTTTGAGAATTGGGAGTTGACTTTGCAAGGGCCCATTTGGTGCTCAGGACCATGCCGTGTCAGTAAAGGTTAGAACCTGGGTGATCTGCTGAACAAGCTGGAATTGGAAGTTCGCTTAAATGCTTAAACCCGGATAAGGTCACGGTCAGTCGGGCACACACACGCACACTAAAACACACACACACACATAGACACGCACAGATGTAGTCGTTGTGCCCCGTTTCAACTTTTTGTCCTTCCCTAACGAGCTTTCCCCGCAGTAAAATTGCATTGATAAAGTATATCATGATCTGAGAAGTGAAAAAGGTCTATATAGCTTAATTCCTCTGTATTCTACATGACCGTTACCCCCAATGTAGCAGTGTGTGTACTGTAGAGTGTGTTAGTGTCAGACTTGGGATATGAAAAAACATCGATTGTGTGACTCTATCTTTGTGCTCTACTCACAGGACTGTCTATGAGCGCCCCACCTCCTGGTTAGCATTAACTTATTTATCTATCTTCATTTTATTGTACACTGTTCTGTCTTGTAGTGATTTGCATGAGCGTGTGTGTGTGTTTGTGTTCACTCAGGTTTTCCATTCCCTCCTGAAGTTCCTTCTCCCTTTACATCAGGCAGGTAAGTGTCACCCTTTTTTTGGTAGCAGACCACTTAATCGCTAGGTGAGCAAAAGTATTGGAACAGAGAGTCATAAAATAGTAAAAGTAAATAACACTTTTGCATATTCCTTGCTTTCTGTTTTTTGTCCAGGTTTTATAGCATATCACCTTTCAGTTTGCTGTTCAGTCCCCCCCCCATTACTCTCCTCTTTAGGAGGTAAAATGCTGCTCACTTGGGTTAAGATCTGCTGATGGACTTCACCAATCTAAACATTTTCCCCTTTTTCCCCTGATGAGGTCCTTTTATTGTGTTTTGGATTATTGTCTTGCTGCATAATGACATTCCTCCTAATTACAAGGGGCGTTCGAGTCAAACCAGGACTTTTGATAGTGTTTCACTATTGCTTGGATATCATCAAGGTAAACCGTTTTCTCAGTACGGCATGTTTGGACTGCCTGCTTCAACTCTGAAACCCTGGCCTCACAGGAACTCCTTTATGGCCCAAACTTGTGGAAATGGCTTGGAGCGAGCTCAGGAGTGTGGCGTTCCAGAAGCAGCCAAGTAAGTCCAAGCACTTGGACATGGTCTCAACCAGGCTTCACCCATGAGCCTGTGTGTTTTGGATCACAAGCAGATCCTTTCTTTTGGCCTTTCTATCACTTTGGTAGACGTTCATCACAGTTCCGGTTTTGTGGGTCATCTTGGTATTTATTTGCATTTTCCAGTTCGGGTTTTGATTCTTTCGAACTGTTGATGAGTGGTTTGCATCTTGTGGTCTGGCATCTATATCTCTGTTAAAGTCTACTTTGAGCGGTGGATTGTGACACCTTTATAACTTCATGTGGAGGATCTTGTCAATGTCATTGACTGTGTTGTTTTTGGGTTTTTCTTCACAGCTGTTACACTGCTTCTGTCTCTGCTGCTGTTTTCTTTGGCTGTACATCAGAGGTTTCTTTCTTTCTCTTTCAGGAGAGTCCATACTGTTGTTTTAGCTCTGTACAATGATTATGCAATAGCTATAAGTGATTGTCCCTTTTTTTATTCAGCTTCAGAATGCCTTTTTTTTTCTCCCATAGACAGCTCATTGGTCTTCATGTTGGTGTATCCTTTTTTGACAACAAATCCAGTCGATACAAATTCTGATACATCATCTCATATTCATTTGCTGATTTTAAATCCAAATGTCTTGAGTGTAGCAGAAAAAAACTGCTAAAAAAGAATTAGCCTTGCCAACGCTCTCATAGGGCACTTTACATTTTTTTTCATCAAAAAAGTAACCGGTAAAAAACGGTTAACCTTTTTAGATGAATGTTATGTTGTTTGAACAAATACTTGTATATACAGTAAAAGGCATTAAAATAAGTAAAAAAAATAGGTGCTGCTATGTTTATTGTTGATTTGATGTCACTTTCTGATTTAAGATTCTTGTTTGTCGGTTTTAACTGTTTAGGGTTCAGGAATTAAAAGCTGTGTGTGAGTGTGTGAGAGCAGGGACAGAAGTTTGATGAGAGCAAACAGACAGAGCAGAGCCGGTGTGTCTGTATGCGTCTGTTAGGCTGACAGCAGAAGCTTTCACAGGCAAGATATCTCGACAGTGAAAGAGCGAGAAACAGAAAGTTTGAGACAGAATAAGGGAGAGAGAAGAAAGCAGAGAGAGACAGAATGGAATTAAATGACAAAGTGATGGTGACAGCAGATGAGAGTTGTATGTAATTGGCTCTGGCAAGATTGAGTGATTGGGTTATAGAACAATAATCTCTGACCTTGTGGAAGAGTGAAGGATCATTTTCTCTCCCCTTATGTGCAGTGTTCACTATGTAGCACAGTTTTATTTGTGACTGAGGGTGTGAGATATCTGGCCAAAGACCATCCAACATATTATTATTAAAATCTGGAAAGCTAGTGCTGAACTGTCAGCTTCACAGAATAAATGTGGTTGGAATTAATCATGAATGAGCATGATCAGAGATCACTTAAACACGAAATTGCATCATAAAATCAGAGTAATAATCAGAGCTATGTTTAATAGTGGAAGTAAGAGCATTTCCACACACACTATGAGAATTCATAGGATTGGGACTAAACAGCTGTGTTGTCATAAGAAAACTATGCGTTATTGAGACTCCTCAGAAAAAAAGGCTTTAGAGCAAAACTTTAGAGCACCTTTTAGAGAGTGATGGTAGGGAGGGAGGCGCATGTGGCGAGGTGGGCAACCCACTTGCTTTAAAGATCGTACAGTACTACTTTCACCCATTCCCACGACCGACAGTTGGTGTAATTAACGATTGTAGAACGATAGGGACACGTGTAGTAGAGTGGTACGTGTAGTTACAGTAAACGTCCCGGTGCTGTTACCATCCATTATCACCACTCATGGAAAGCCTCTCGTCCAATCAGATTGCTCTGTCGGAACTAACTCTTGTAAAATAAACCTTCTAGACATTATTACTAATGTGAGTGAAGATTCAAATAATCTCTTACAAGCAAAAATGATATCCCTTTTTTTTTTGCAGTCATGTAATGAGAATGGTGTTGAAGGTATGTGTTAGTTTAGTGTGTGTATCAACATGTTTGGATTTGCCAGAACTAGAAAGCATCGCGGTTTATCTTCCACCAGTTGAACTTCAGGTGCTGAGCTCTGTTCCGGAGCGCACTGCATTGAACCGGCCCAAATATGGCAGCGAGAGAAGACAAACAGGGTGGCTGTGCTTGTGGCCCGAGCCTCCTGTTTATCAGTTTCTAGAACTCGCCACCCCCTTGCTTCTTCCTCCTTTCAGTCCCTAACTTGTTGGGATGTTTTCTCCTCCATCCAGAAGACAAACAAATCGTCTGTCACCTCCCCCACGCAAAGATACCGGAGTCACTTCATATTGCAGTTGAGGCTCCTATTTGGAGTTGTGTTTGTGCACTGGTGACTTTATAGTAAAGTACACATAGTACTAGTGTTAATGTTTATGCATCGTTGTCTTCATAGTCTTTTCTTCTTTTTATTACATACGGGTGAGATGGACTAGCTCCAAAATACTTCACATGTAAAGTAATTCTGAAAACGTCTGGATTGTAATTGCATTCAGAGCAACTGGATGCAATAGTGAAAGTTAACTTGTTTGATTTTGCACCAAGAAAAACCTTTGATTCGGTTCAGGCCACATCTGCAGGCCACATCCCTTTTTACGTTATTTATTTTTTTCCCCCAAATCACCCTATCTGCTTTCTAGCTCTTTTCACCATTTCCAGCATTCTGAATTATTTTTGTTCTCCCTTTCGTTTTTCATTTAAAGAATGGTTCTTCTCACATCCCGTGCTCCCTGCCAAGTCCAAACATCCTCTGTGGAGTTTCCGTTAGACTGAACACTGCCAACCAGAGACTGTATAATTTATGAATCACTTCCTGTCCTAGCATGGCTTTTGGTGTCTTGTTTTTCTGCCTCTCTCTCTTAGCATGGCTTTTGGTGTGTTGTTTTTCTGCCTTTCTCTCTTAGCATGTCTTTTGGTGTGTTGTTTTTCTGCCTCTCTCTCTTAGACACACGCATGTACTGGTACAAGAGCTTGCAGTGCAGGCTGTTGTAAACGTGGAGGGGCCAGAGGAACCCCTGAAGTCAAGGACAAGGCAGGGTGTGTTTATTTAGGGGGGTTGTGGTCCGTCGGGATCCTTGGGTGCACATGAAGGGAGGCTGTGCGGATCCCCTTACATAACTGCTCTATAAGGATTTAGAATCATACCACAACCTGAATAAGGAGGATCTGATTGCTGGGTGAATATGACCGCTCAGAATAGTCACTGACTGAATTTGTTTTGAGAGCAGACTTGAGAAAATACCGTCTCGTTTGGTAGTACAGTTTGTAGGATATCTGCAATGTTCTTAGCTGTTTATTCATACTTACACCAATCAGTCAGAACACTAACACAACTATCAGGTGAATTAAGTAACACTGATTATCAATTATATACCAGTAAACTGGTGACAGGATCATGGTTACCAGAGGCTTATTTATGTACTGTATATTGGGAGCAAAGGCCAGTCTGCCTGGTCCAATCCCACAGGAAAGCTAATGTAGCAAAAATTGCTGAAAAAGTCAATGCTGGCTATGATAGAAAGGCACCAGAACACCCAGTGCATCACCGCTTGCTGTGTATGGGGCTTAGCAGGCAAAGAGTTCAAGGTTGTCAATCCAGCCTCCCCAGTTCTCTAACCGATCAAGTGTCCAGGGGATATGCTGAAAAACAAGCCTGCTACAGAGAGGCCTCATCTATCAATTTACAGCACTGAAAAGATCCCCCTCTCCTTGTGTCACAGAAACAGCAATGACCTGTGTGTTCTGGCACCTTTCTATGAAGACCAGAATTAACCTTTTCAGCAATTAGAGCTACTGTAGCTCTTGTATTGCTCCAGAGTACATGGACAAGCCTTTACTCCTCACATGCATCATTCACTGTCCATGATGGTGTCACCAGCCCCACTTTTTGTTGGTTTTGGCCCTTGTCAAAGTCAATCAAATCCTTACATTGTCCATTTTTTCTGTTTCCAATACATCAACTTCAGGGACAAAATGTTCACCAGTATTGAAAACATTATCGGGAAAAAGGTTCCACAGTCAACAGTGCTCCCAACAATGAGATGCTTATTGAAGAGCTTTTGCCTAACCTTTGAATCAAACGCAGAGGACTGCTATCCAAGGGTGTCATAATCTTCTTGCATGACAATGCAGGTCTGCACACTTCTGCCCACACCGCAAACACTTAACAACGTTTTGAGGTATTAAAGCATCCCTCCTATAGTCCTGATCTCGTTCCATCTGACTTTCACCTGTTTGAAAAGCAGCCCTGCGAGGAAGAAGATTTACTTCTGATGAAGTAAAACAAGGATTATTTGAACAATTATGTATTTGTCTTTTCTAAAAAAAACCCCATTGAAATAAATTCTATTGCCAGATTGCGGATAATTTTGACCCTCATACTTTTGGATATGCAGTGTGAATGCATCCATTCGTTCATTTTTTTATTCGCTCGTCTTAAGTAAGCGTTTTTTTTTGGGCGTGGTAGATCTCGGGGACACTTGTCACACAGTGCAATATGTCGCACAGTGACCAAATCCTCAAGAAAAGAGTTATACACCTACCTCCATCCCACCTTTATTTTCCTTAAAAGAAAGCACAAGGTTACAGAATTTCTGCTCGGGATCATTCTGACAGCGCTGCCTGGTGATCAGTTGCATTAACAATGCCGGCTCTAATCAAGGACGGCCTCAAGAGAAGTGAGATGGCAGTTAACATCGATCATCCTCCGTGCAGACATCTCTCCTCCTCCAGGGTTTCCTGCTGCTTCTTTCCTCAATTGCACCATAATTCTGCATAACCGCGGCGAAGCAAATAGGGTAGAGACAGATTATGAAATTGGACGGCTTTAAAAGGCAGAGGAGGATGGAGCCATGGAAGGAGGGAGGAAGTGGGGAGGAGAGGATGCAGAGAAGCAGAGAAGAAACAGCACAGCAGCATCCCTTCCAGCTCTATTTATAGCAGCGCAGCATTTGGTGCCTGAAATAACACCTGTCTGCAAGGAGACCACTCACGAATAAGTGCACACACACATGTACGCACTGACGTACTAATCCCATCTCACCTTTCACCTCCAAGGGAAGCCAGCTTTCAGTTGGAAGGAGGGCAGGCTGCCTAATCCCCCTCACGGACTTTAGCATGTCTTCATTATAACGTTATCTCCTTCTCACAAACACTCATGCACACGCCACTGCCAGGTTATTGAGAGCGCACTGCAGCTTGACAGCATGCCAGACACATCAAAAGCTTGTGAAATTGAGAGCCAGAACTGTAGCGAAACTTTTGATCAATGAGAAAACATATGTTTTGAAAGCCCTCCACTTTTTCATTACTCTTATTTTTCTTTTTATCTTTTGCTGAGTGTAACAGGCTAACATAAAGGGTAGGAAATAACTTTATTTCATATGCAGGTCTGTGCCATTTCCTTTTTTGCTATTTAATAACTCGTATGTCAACTGTTTCAGGGCTCATTCAGGAGGAAGCTATGACGGCGTCTGTGCGCCGTTGTACCCCTTTCCTGCAGGTAGGTGGCACTGTCACCTTCAAGCTTTCCACACACTCCAATGTTTCCCTGGTTTTCCATCCAGTTACCTCACATGCACACATCAATCTCTGTAAAAATTAGCAGATTAGAAATTAAGTCAATTATTTCTTGATGACAGAATAATTGAGAATTTTAGCTGATAACCAGATCCATCAGGAGGTAGAAGGATCATGGCCGAGATCATGTTATTAGAGCTGTATCTCGCATTAGGGAATGATGGGAAACCGAGAAGTTATGCTGATGGAACGTTTATAGCATTGTTCTTGGCGCAAAAACAGAAATGTGTAAACACGACTGTGTGTGTGTGTGTGTGTGTGTGTGAGGTCATGCCTGTATCTAAGCAATCTTTCCTAGAGGATTTAACAAAAGTCAAGTTAACGGTGGGAAACTATTCATTTTTGAGCACTGTAATTGGAACATCGTCCAGTACTGAACTAAAAGGAGCGCACACACACACACTGTACAATGCACACACTTGTAGGGATTACCGGCACACACATAAGAACAAAACACACTCTTGTGCAGATTGCTCGGTAGTGGTCCGACTAGAGGCTCATGGGAATTTAGTGTTCCAGGATCTAATAGCCGACATGCCACCTAAGCGTATAAGTACTGCATATATCCACAACGCATCATTTTCAACACACACACACACACACACAGACACAGACAGAGGGTGTCTGTAGAGAAAAAAATATATATATATAATGTGGCTATATATATTATACACTAAGTGACGGAGGTGTTAGTTACTTCTAGTCTTCCCTTCATCTGTGATTCCCATTAGCGTGATATCTCAGTAGCGAGTGGTTCATTGTTTATAGGATTTATGTATCGAGAGTATAACAGCAGGTGAACATAATAGATCCAGAAATAATCAAGACTGCATGGTTAAATGAAGGAAATCGTTCTTTTCAGTAGCTTTATTTTAGACTTTATAATAATAATAATAATAATAATAATAAATAGAAACAAAACTAACTCAAACTAACTAAAAAAAAACCTCTCAAAGGCAAAAAAGTATGGTTAATTACAATATTTTTTACACATCTCCACCATAGATTTTCAGTTTCACTCAATGGTTTTCAGTTTTGCTCGACAGTTTTCAGTTTTGCACCTCAGATTTTCAGCTTTGCTGCTTGTTTTTTCAATTTCCCTCCTCAGATTTTTCAATTCTTAGTTTATTTAGATTTGCTCCTTTCTTTCAGTTTCGATTCTTGGTTTTTCAAATCAAATCCAAATTTTATTTGTCACATTCACAACCATACACCGTATGATGTGCAGTGAAATGCTTATACGACTGATCCGACACTGCCATAACACTCCTCATGATGGTCAGGAAATTTTCTCTACAGCTCCAGTTTCTGTCCTAGCTGTGCCTAGAGCTAAACATTTTGAAAGGTGTTTCATTCCAATTCAGGTTCCAGCTGATGGCACGGATTGAATTGTTGTCATTTCAACACTTTTTCTCTAAATGGCACGAAGCATGATGAGCATAAAGGGGCAGTGAGTTAAGGCACTGAATTACTCATCGGAACGCCGGCGGTTCGAGCCCAAGCTCCACCAGGGTGCCATTGGAAAGGGTTTTGCAAAAAAGACTAAAATGTGGCATTCATAAGACTTTTCCCGAACAGAAGATTATGCTTTATATTGCTAACATTTTAGTGCTCATTTTATTTTACTAAGTTCAGTGATCAGCTTTAATGCCTAGCATTATATACTGAGAGTGTAAAGCTAGGAATAAAAGTTCATCGTGCACAACATCGTCCTGAATGCTTGTTGGAGATGCCTGTGTAGAGAGAGAGGTTTAATGAGGTGTTGTGCTTTTTTTTTAATTCAGATGAAAATAAAGTGATAAGCTTGAGCTGTTGCAGATACGTTATGACTCTATAGAATTTTACACTTATATACACCATTTTTAACTTTACTCCTTAGGTGTGTATCCGCACGCTGTAGGCCATATGCCTCCCTGGCCAGGCTCGAGTGACCGTGCCAAATTGTGGAAGTATTCCAGCTGTCAGGACAAAGAGAGAGAGCGGGGCAAGGACAGAGAGAGGACCCGGGAACGCGAGCGGGACCGAGAACCGAAGAAAGAGCAGGAGAGAGAACGAGATCAGGAGAACACGCCTTCGTTTCCGAGCCGCAGCAGGTGAGTGTGAGAGTACGGCCTCAACAACGTGGACCGTGGAGAGGGACAGTCAGACTGCACACATGATGCAGTGAAAAAGTAAACAGATATGGCCAGGCAGATGTTAGGGCTGATTCATATGCAGTGGCTGTTTGTTTGTTTTTTTGGCACATGTTAGACGGACACAGAAAGGAAGCTGGATGAGAATAAAATAAAGATGAAGATTGTTGCCTGCTTTTCTGTCCATATGTAAGAGAGAAAAAGAAGGAGAATAAGAGATAGTCTCACACATTCTCGAAAAATAGTTTTTTTGTAAGTAAAAAAAATGAAACTCTTGTGTATATACTAGACTAAATTTATTAAATATATATATATTTTTATTCTGTAATTTTATGTTCATTTACGCACTCAATACTTGACTGGGGCTCCTTTAGCATGCATTACTGCATCAAAGCTTCTTTGCGTCCTGCTGGAAAAGGATATCGGCCTCGCCATGAAGCATGAAGTGCTCTAAAATCTCCTGGTACTCTTCATGTTTGACATGCTTCCATCATTCCATTTCACAGTTTTTCACGTGTCTTTGCCTGCTGCTGCTGTAGTTTATTGGAAAACTACAGGAAGGAAACAGGAGGGGCCTCATGCTCTGGCTTTGTGTGACAGCATCACTAACATAAATTCACCTGTTATGATACATGTTAATTCTGCACAGAACTATAGGAGAGAAGGCACACTGTATTTTGACAAGTATCACTAACCATGAGACAAAAAACAACAGTTATGCACATAATGTGCGTTGATAAAGCTATATTTATGTGCATCACAACACGTATTGTATGGTCCGGTAAGATCTGAGTACCTGGCTTCAGGGATTTAACACATTTCTTAAATCTGTACCTTCATGTCCAGCTGTTATGAATAGGAAATGAGTTTCGATATGCTCTGGTGTACTTCAGTCTTGCATTGTCATGGATGTGTGTGGTTTTTCAAATGATAAAGTGGGGTGAAGCAACATCCATAGCATTGAAACTACTACTTCTCAGATCGGTGAAATATCAGAGGTTTGCCGTTCACTTCTACATTTATAAATGTTTGTAACGTTCTCCGAAGGTGTTCAAGCGCTCGGATCAGTGTGTCTCAAAGACACTTCAGACCTTGTTCACAATCTGTCCCGCTCCCTGCAATTCGATTGAAACAGCCTCAGGCACCAGAGTATTCAGCGTGGAGAGACTCTTCCTCTGGAGAGAGAGAAAAGAAAAGGAAGTTCTGGAAATGATTCCTCAGCTCATATCTTAGTCCTAGCTTAGCTACTCTGTTACTTCCTCTGATCTCTTTCTCGCTCTCTCTCTTTCTCTTTCTCTCTCTTTCACTCCTGAGCAGCTGGTCGAACATTTGGCAAACACTTGTCCCTTGTGCGTGATCTCATCTTTCTGATTCAGTAAGGACGTTTCTGTCTTCTGTCACTCCAGCATGGACACGCTCGCACAGTAATTCTCGGACGCTCTTATACAATGATGCACCTGCAGAATACACGTGTGTGTGTGTGTGTGTGTGTGTGTATGTGTGTGTATGTGTGTTTGTTTTTTCGTGTGCATGTGTACATACACAGCCTTGGACACATGCTGTACATGTGCTGCTGTCTTGCATTTGCAACATCAAAGGAATCAGTATACCATGTGTTTCTTACACACACACACACACACACACACACACACACACTTGTGCATGCATGATGTACATAATGGTTTCATAGGCAAGCTAATAACATATTCTAGCTCATAACCTTCTATTATAAAGACCCAGCTGTTTATTATTCATTCAGTGTGTGTATTTCTCTCTCTCTCTCTCTCTCTCTCTCTCTGCCTGTGTCCCATAATCACATCTTATTTAGTACATGATCTGGATTAATACAACCTACAGGGTTTAAGAGCAGTGCATCCTGGGACACTGGGCCACTTGGATAATAATGTTTATTTAAAACAGGACGACCAAAAGTATGTAACAAGGTCATTGTAGCGCGTGGCGAGAGACGAGGGAGAGTTAATCAGAAATCACTATGGTGAAATAAAGCTGCTTTTTTCTTTTAACAGCTCAGGCATACATTTTTTGAGCTTGGTCTGTGTTGCTGTCTGTTATGATTAAATTTGGAATGTTTCTGATACAAGTGAGGTGCATTTCCTAATCCTAAACCACTTCAGCATCGATAAACTTGCCCCGCATAAAATGTATGATGTGCGGAGTATAAATAAACAGCGCTTTTGTTAATTCGAGGGAGCAGTGTATTGACTAAGGAGGTAAACCCCCTACATTGACGGTTCTGGCGGTTCTTAGCAGAATCGTGGCAACTCCTGATTATCTCGGAGCTGTAATTGTGACATTTGGGACGGCTTGTAGTTAAAGCCGAGGGGTGTTCAAGTCAAACCGGGACTTGTGATAAAATTTCTGGTGAATGAAGGTGTAAAAGCAATTGACTTTTACAGAAGACTTTAAGCACCATATGGTGATGAAGGTGCAAAACGCATGATCCTTAAAAAATTTTAGGATAACTTGTGAAGGAGTTCTTGGGAGGCCAGCGTTTCAGACATGAGTCACCGACTTACAGAGAGAAGTTTCCTCCTTGATGGTATCCAAGCACCAATGAATCGCTTGGAAAAATGCATTAGTGTAGCAGGGGATTATACAGGGAAATGAAGGGAATTTTTACTTTGTGTTGAATCAAAATTCCCGGTTTGACTTCAACACCCCTTGTAGCTCGTTCTACCATTTGAGAGAAAAGCATATAACAAGGTAAGCCTCCTTAGTCATTCCTACAGAGAATATAATTGTCCCTTGATGATTTACTAAAGTGTGGTTTCTTGAATGAATCATCCAGCAAAGCCTTAGTTCTTCACTGTGTGTACCCCTTGGTTGCTTGATCAGCTAACCTTTTAAGGGTAATGCTGTGCTTTTAGGTAATGAAAAAGTATGTGATGTGTGTGTGTGTGTGTGTGTGTGTGTGTGTGTGTGCACGCAGTGACAAAGAGCATACATCACGTCACAGGGACCACAGTGATCGGGGAAGAGAGAGATATCGGGATCATGATCGAGAGGACCGAGAAAAGGAAGACCGGCATCGTGACAGGAGACACCGGGACCGTAAAGAGCGGCACAAATCCTCACGCAGGTTAAACACACACATTTTTGTCTTATTAGTGTGAGCAAATATAAATGTTAAGTATATCATATGTTGATGCACCCTTTTACTCTCTCTCTGTCTCTCTCTCTCTCTCAGCAGTCGGAAAAGGTATTCCAGTGACGATGTCGAGAGCCACAGTAGACACAGATACAAACGCAACAAGGACAGCACGGACACCGAGTCAACTGACTGACTAACCCACCGTCTAGCCAATCAGGAGAGCGTACGTCTCAATGAGTTGTCTCAATTGTATTTGATCCTGACGTGAAGACGTAATGAGTTCGGTTAAGCCAAGTTAACACCAGACTCGTTATGAAACCATTTCTTTTTTTATTTTAAGCTGTCATAAGAGAACTAGTTTACAAAACTAATTAATTTATTACCCAGTTTACGACAAGACCAAAGGCATGGACCATAATCATTTATTTTAATTTAAGATAATTTATTATAAGATGATGTGAAAAGAAAAAAAAAAAACAATATTTTGGATTGTTAAACGAAGATGAATTAATATTTGTGTTGTGCCAAAGCGTGGTTTTGTTGCGGTATGAAGACAGTATTATAAAATATTTTTTGACTGGGACACTGGTTTCATTATAGAATAATTTTATTGATTTTAATCAAAAGTATCATGAGATACAGAACGCTACACGAGCCCAAGCATGAGACACTAGACCACATGGCTTTTCACGATGACCTGCAGACATGAAAACATGACAGAAGTTAGGTGTGCGTGCCATCTTTTCTGTCTCGTGTCTCTGAAAACACAGAATCAGCAAGGCCGCCAAACTCTCTTTACATTTTATATGTGTATATATACAGGGTGCTTTAAAGTCTGGATCCATAGGCACTAATGTGCTTAAAGGTATAATTGAGTTTTGTGAGTGAGTTTTGAAACAAACGGAACAATATCAGGAACAATGCCTATGGATCCAGACTTAAGGACCACCCTGTGTATCATTTTTAAAAGAGTTATTACAGTATTATTAACAAATTCTTTCTTTCTGTTTTTTTTTTTTATATATAATACTCATCAAAGATATATATTTTCTTTGCAACAGCATCTGAAACATACCAAAAACAACACAGACAAACAAAACCCTACTGTCTGCAGTGAATGCAAAAATTGCATTACTGTCAGAACGAACGAAGCGAAGCCAATATCCAAAAAGGCCATACAGTAGGAACAGAGAGAGAGAAGAGAGGTAAACAAACAAATAAAGAAACAGTCGCCGTAGTATTAATTCTGTTTCCCGTCCCATCCCAAATGCACTAACGTTACCAGGGAACAAATGCTTGAATTCTAAAACGGAGTTGGCAACCCCAGCCTCTCCAATCTCCCAGAAATCTTTTCTCCTCCACCACACATCAGTTACACACTTCTGAAAAATTGTTTGCACATTGCCCACAGAGGAGTATTTATATACACTTTATGACACACAGATCATATCCTCATAACATGTGACCGTGATTCTTCTTTTGTATCGTCATTGCCTCATGTACAGTATGTGGCCTCAGAGATGCAGCACGTGCAGGAGCCTGCTTCCTGTCCCTAAATGATGATGTCAGCGAAGGCAGCAGCCAATGAAATCCTGGCAATCGTATCACCAAGACCTTTGCCGAGTTCTTACAGTATGTGTCTGTCATGTACGCCCCACCTTCAGAGTTTGAGGTCCATGTCGCCTTGGTGAGGCCAAAGCACCTTACCTTGCCCTGCGTTCTACGGCGCCGGTCCATTTCTTACGCCCTGCCTACTGTGGAAGAAGTCCATGTCTAAAAGCCCGTTCATTGCGGGCAGAGACTATGTGACGCTCCAATCACCAACATCGGGTCTTTTTTTTATTTGTTTTTAAATAAGGCCCTTCCCCTGTGCAACACGGGCCTATAGCAGGCTTCCAGGCCAGGAGACGATGGTAAGAGTGATGCGGCCCCTCAGTTCCTTCAGCAGGCGCACTAGAGCGGTGTGAGTCATTCCCCAGGTGCTCTTTCCATTCACCTCCAGCAGGATGTCTCCACACCTAGAGAAAGTAATAGTTAAGATTAAGATTTTTGGAAATATTTCTGAAAATTCCAATTAGATTTCTCAACACTGTCGAAGGAGTCAGTTGCTGACGGTCATAAGAACAAAGTCGGCCATGTTGCCAGGGTGGGAGGGTCAATCAGAGTGCCAGTCTATTAGACGGCTAATGGTGTTTTCCTACTACTCTTACTTTAGCATGTGATCCTAAAGTAGAGTTACCACTAGTGAATGGGTGAAATTTGGGCAAGACCAAATTTAAGAATGTGTTAAGAAATCATCATTTCCTGATGATTATGTGTACCGTATTCTGCCATCGTTGTACGCTGGTGTTCCCTCCACGATTGAGCGGATGAAGAAGGACTGATTGCAGTTGAGCTCCTCTTGACCTCCTACGATGCTGAAGCCTAAACTCCCCGATGTGCTCCTGCGCAACACAATGTCCTTACAGCTGTACAGGTGCCTGCGGGGGACAAACAGTCTCTTATCTCCATTATTACACCCAATTACACCTCAGCTCATTCTGGCCTCAGGACATGTCTTAGCCTTAAGAAAACATTTCCTGCCAAAAGTAACTGAAGTTAATATTTAAAAGATTCCTTACAAGATGCTTTAAAAAAACTTGGATGAAAAAAGGATGTTCTTTGCACTTAGACTGTCCCACAGCAGAAGGGCTGATTGGGACACACACTTTTAAAAATAATTTACATTTTTGTTGTTAAATAACGACACATTTTTGCAAAAACTATTCAACGCAGAATTGCCAAAACTGGCAGTTCCACAAATGACTATGAGGGGCTACACTAATGCACTCATCCCAATGTTTTACTAGTGCTTGGACTAGCCATGATCAGACTGCCTGCTTCATGACTGAAACACTGGCCTCCCAGGAACTCATTTAATGACCCAAACGTGGAAATTACTTGGAGTGAGCAATAACTCCCATCTGAGTTCATGTAATGGGCAAGTGGTGTTGGTGAATGATTGTGTGTACAGTTCCCACAGACATATGCGTCTTTTCCGCAAGTTGGCGACAAGTTTTTTTGAATTCATTAATTTTCAAGAATTAAGCGTTCGACTCGCTGGTCATTGTTTATGGACACAGCCTTCTATAAAACATCATTTAAAGGTTTTACTGCAGCTACAGTAAGACTCATCACGTATTGTACTTAAAGTCTAATGTAAATATTTATCAGATTTATGCCTTCATTTACTAGAAATTTCATCACAAGTCCCGGTTTGACTTAAACTCATTTAAAAATAAACAAATATATATATATAAATATATATACTTAAATTTGTTCACCTCTGTAACTTTCCAAACTCTAACAGTCGGACCAGGAAACAATAGAGGCCTCAATTAGCATTTTTTTCTCCTCCTTTTTAATTTATGCTGTTTTAAAAATTGCCCTGCCTTTTTATCAGGGCAAATTATTATTCATGACAATTCCCATCGTCCTATAGAGGTAACGAAGCAGATGGAGGACAGAGGTGAGATCTCTTTATGAATAATAACAATCCAGAATATTAGACTTGGAGTTGTTAGTGTAAACAGTGTCAGAACTGCCGTCTGAGCCGTGCTGTTACAGAGAATAAATCAACAATCGATCGACAATGATTTAGAATCCTGTAAACAGTTACAGTGAATGATGTGAATCGTCACAGAAGAAAGATACTGTAGTCCCTGTTATTACTGACGGTATTGTAGCACCGGTCCCTTAGGAACAGACTCTTTTTTTCTTTCTCTCGAAGTCTCGATGAGTTTATTATAAAAACACACACACACAAGTCGTCATGCTTCTAAGAGACCAGGAAACTCATTTGCCTTGCAACCTCTTTTAAATGAATACAAAATTTTAAATGAACATCACCCACATCAGTTCTCTCTATTCTATACTTAGGTTATGTCCTGCATTACAAAATCTATTATCATAAACAGTATAATGCTTAAGAATGAGAACAGCACAGTATTGAAAAGTATTCAATCTGAAACAAGAGTTCTGCAGCGCTGTGGTGTGAAGGGCACACAAAGCGGAGCAACAACTGCACTGCTCTGCTGTACTTTACCTGGGCAGTTGAAGCCAGGACACCCACAGGGGTGAGTAATCATCGTTAGGCGGGGGCATTTTGATGTCTCCAGGCGAGGACGGTGAGGTCGCAGCAGGGGGCAGGCTGTCCACAGAGCTCATGTCAGGCGGTCTCATCTCCAGCACACGCAGCACCACCGGGGACGAGGTGTTCTTCAGGTTAGCCACGGCCTCGCCTCGAGTCACACCCGTCAACTCCATGCCATTCACGTTCAACAGGATGTCACCTGGGGAGACACGAGCAACAGCGGAGTCTCATTTAGGGGGACGTTAGCTGTAAGACCCTGATGAGGCCAGGTGATGTTTTAATCAGGAAGATAAAGGGTGCATTTCTACCATATGGCATCTTGATTTGATAAGATGAAAGGGTCACTTTGAGTTAAAGTACAACATGTGCACACACACAGCTTTTTTAAAACCTTGTTCAATTTAGACCTTTTCTAGTCATCAAACACTTTTGTTGTGTTGTATGAACACATTCATGGTTTGTATTCTGCTTGATGTGACACAAATGTCTGTGTGTGTGTTGTGGAGCTGTGCATAAATCTGCAGATCTGATGATCCTCATGCATATGCATTAGCAGGTGCATCTTTGTTACTTATGTGTGCTCAAAAGTGTGTGTGTGTGTGTTTGTGTAGTATACGGGTCACCTTGGTGACAGGTTGGTGATTTTCTTAAAAAAATACACATACCTATTAACCACTGATCTGGTCTCAAAGTGCTTAGGCGACTATTGCCGAGTCAGCAAACACACACACAGAGTGCAAACTAACAAGTGTTCTGCAGCGCTGTGGTGTGAAGATACTAACAGAACTTCTTTTTTGTGATGTTCCATTTCCATTATTATTTGTCCAGGTGTGTGTGCATGCGTGTGTGCGTGGTTGAGTGTTTGGCCATTTTGAATGTTAGCTTCTAAGATACCAGTGCAAATACAAACACAAACACACACACACATGTAATCTATGGCGATTGTGACCTTGGGACCTGGACTGTAATTTAAAGTAGTTCACTCTCCTGACTGCTCTCTTCCTCTCCAGGCTGTTTGTCATTCTCAGTGCAGCAACGTCTTAGGCTCATCTCCACACACTTCATACACTCCATATATGGCACATATATTCTGCCAGATTTTTGATAGGAGAAGTTGTTTTTACTTATGTTCCTTTAAATGAACAATTGACTTATTTTTAAATGTACTCTGCTGATCTAATCAGGTAGAAGCCGACTAAAGGGCATCTGTATCCTTCAGGCCATCCGACTGCTAAACAGGCTACAGACCAGGACAAACTGGGTTTCAAATATCAGAGTTTTGACCTCAGCTTCCCCTCTGCCACTTGGACTCAGAGATACTTTACACTTGAATATTTGAGACTAGGATTCTTGATACTTGAACATTTTTGGTGAACACTTGACACATGGACACTTGAGAGAACGCATGGAGAGATGTGGACACTTGATGCTTAGACACTTGAATGCTTAACTTTTGAGCGCTTTATACTTGGACAGCTTATAGCTCATGAAAATCAAAAATCTAGTTTCTCAAAATATTAGAATATTTTAAGTACTGTGTACATCTCAACCTAGTTCAGTACATTCTTTGGGAAGACTGGCAGGAGACGCTCATCAACACCCCCCACAAAGAGCGTAAGTCACAGAAAGTCATTGCTAAAACAGCTGGCCTCTATTCCTTCCTAGATACAGCATTTTTTGCAGTGTGTTATATTCAAGCATATTCATGGAAACGTTGACAGGCAGGAAAAAGTGTATTAAGAAAATGTGCCGAAGTAACAGTGATGACTGCAGCCTCATGAAGATTGTTTAAGCAAAGTCGATTGAAGAACTTGGGAGAGCTTCATAAGGAGTGGGTTGAGGCTAGAGTCTGTGCATCAAGAGCCACATCTTCAGCCCCACCTGAACCAGAGGCGATGTGAGATGTCTTACTTGGGATAAGTAGAAAAAGAACAGAACTGTTGCTCAGTGGTCCAAAGTCTTCTTAAATGTCACATTTCATTTAGAAATCAAGGTCCCGGAGTCTGGAGGAAGAATGGAGAGGCACATAATCCAAGTTGCTTGAAGTCTAGTGGGAAGTTTCCAGAGTCAATGATGATTTGAGGTGCCATGTCATCTACTGGTGTTGGTCCACTCTGTTATATCAAGTCCAAAGTCAATGTAGTCAGCTACCAGGACATTTTGGAGAACTTTATGCTTTTGTCTGATGACAAACATGGAGATGGCCGATTTGCTTTATCAGCAGGACTTAGAACCTGCCCAGAGTGCCAAAAGTACTACAAACTGGTTTGCTGACCAGGATATTTCTGTGCTTGATTGGCCAGCCAACTCACCAGACCTGAACACCATATAGAATCTATGGAGAATTTTTAAGAGAAAGATGTAAACACCTGACCTAACAATACAGACAAGCCGAAGGCTGCTATGAAAGCAACCTGGTCTTCAGTAATGCCTTTTTAAGTTAAATAATAAAAATAAAATGACTTGATCCCTCTGAGAGACCTGTACATTAATCTTTATATACAAAATACAAAATAAGACCTTAGATTAATTTTGCAATTAATTTAAGCTCACTTTTTTTGGTTAACCCGATAACCTTCGTTACTTCATTTGTACCTTTAGAGCGCCAGAGTTTCAGTCCCTTATCTGTGTACTCTGTTCATACACAAACGCAAATTTCATGCAAATATTACTGTATTCCTCATCTCATAATGTAACAAAACTACTTGAGCCGAGTTTGTTATATTTTTCGTGACCTTTGCTTATACGTTGGACAAACTTTTCTGGAAAATGATGACTGATAAACTCTTGGTGTTTTATTTGTTGGAGGTAACAGTGAAAAGACACGTGTATCTTATGCAGGGTGTGTAGAGTGTGCAAGAGATGCTCACCTTTGCAGATCGAGCCTTCTCGAGCCACCACACCATTGGGGTCAATATTGGTGACGTAGACGGGCAAGTCCCAGCCGCGACTGTTCATTCCTCCTGCCACAGTCATGCCCAGTGATTCATTAGGCTCTTTAGGCAGGGTCACCGTTTTCTCATAACACCCCGGCTTTTGGCACGAGTCCTAGCAAAGAGGACACCTCAGAGTTAGTGTGTGAGTGTGTGGTGGCATATGACTTACAAAGATATACTGTATAACATATATATATATATATATATATATGATTATGATTATTCTGCTAAGTATACATTCCCAGACACCTTGTGGCACAAGTATGGCACAGTCACACCAAGGAGGTGTGTGTGTGTGTGTGTGTAGTTATGAATGAGCTAGCCTTTTCTCCTGGGGCTTCTGATTCTGATATCAGTGTCCGCTGCCAAAGCACAGACGACTTGGCGACTAGCCAAAAAAAACAAACCCAGCAGCTAAGTGCTAACTTAATAAAGAAGTTTAATAAAAAGTCTCCTATGTTTAGTCTGAAAGCATGGGCCGAGGGATCTAGATCTGCTCTCAGTGCTTTGGGATTGTCTGTGGCTGTTGAGTGTGAGCGAAAACGAAGGAGAAATTCTCTCACATTAGACTAACAGAATTAGAAGTGTTAAAGAGAGGTGAGAGGAACACCAGGGTGTGCACCAGGCTAAGTGAGAGAGTGATAGAATAACAAGGTGAAAGCTGTGAGTTTGAGCTTTTTTAGGATGAGGGAAGACGTTTCCTCAGGAATATGACGAGGCGAGACATACTGTACTAATTAGAGCAGAAATCCTGCTCTCCTTTTTTTTTCTTTTTTTTTTAAACAAGGGGTTTCTCCTAACTCAAAGAAGCGTCAGTCACTATGGGAAGCTACAGTATTTGTGTGTAGCAGGCAAGGCAATGTAGAGCATATTATGTATATAAGGAATCGAAATCGCCATGGACCGCCCGATACAATAATAACACAATACCTACTGTAGGTGCCGATTTAATTTGTATGGCAATTCTGTCTATTTTGTCACAATTCTAAACAAACATGCCTGATAATTCACTCCTGCCACACAGGATACTGTGTTGCCTTCCAATGTGTGAATAGTTTAGAGTGCACCACCTGTCAGATTATAGAGGGACTGCAAAATTTTTCCTCTTCAAACGCAAACATTATAAATGTAAAAAGCGTTTGTGGATTGCGGCGATGCATGAATTGCCACACTAAATGAGTGCCATACTCATACATACACAAATACGTGTGCGACATACTAACTCTAGTGTGTAAGGTATCTTACCACCAGTGACTGCTCAATGTCCACGGCAGAGTAAGGAGGAGGTCCCTCCATGTTCCACGGTGCCTCCTGTAGTATATCAGGAGCCGGCACATGAGTCTGTCTCGACACGATGAAGTGTACTCGCTCCACACTCGCCTACAACATATAACACACAGCATTAATGACTTGTCTGAACATTAGACCTACATGGTTTAGCCATACAACCTCCTGAATTTCAGCCACCAGCATTTAGTCAGCACGAAAGGAAACAGGAATGTTATGAGAAGATTTATTGTCTATTGCTTTGCTCAGTCGTATACACAGTACAGAAGCGTCTGATTATATTCAGCACCAAAAACGAGGCCTACCACTGCAATTACTTCTGATATTATGCTGAGGACTATTAAGTAATGTTGAGGAATGTACTGAATATTGCCTAAAAGGATAAAGGAAAGGTAGGCTCCATTGCTGAGGAACGCTAGGTTGTGAAGGTGAAGGACAAAATTTTGTGGTTTATGGAAACAAATTTGCAACAAAGCAAAAGTAAGAATAAGATTTTATTCCCTTTGTACAGTATGTATGTTGGACATGTGTCACGCCTACCTGTATGAGCAAAGCAGCATGCTCAGGAGCACCGTAGCGCAGGTCGTGCCCATTGATAGCAAGCACACGGTCGTTGATTCGCAGACGCCCATCCTGTGCCGCCAGACCTCCTTCTAGCAAGTGGAAGATGAAGACGCCATGCTCATCGGGCCGGCGCACAAGCTTGATGCCCAGCTGCTCATCAGGTGCTCCCTTCAGCAGCACCACATGCAGACTGTCGTCCCTCACGCTGCCACCAGAGCCTGGGTAGGGCACCTCGCCCGGCTGAGGAACGTGATGATGGTGGTGGTGGTGGTGATGTGCACGGTAGCGATGACGCTGTTCACGAAGCACAGTCAGCCTGAGCAGCATGCAGGGACGCTTCAGAGCTTCAAGTGCATAGCAGTGCGGGACATTGGTGATGTCGATACCATTCACCTGTACACACAAGGAGATATACTTGAAGTAGCTTGAAAGACATTGTATAAAATTTTCTTCTGCTACGAATTATGGAGCTTTCAAGTCAACCGAGAAAAAGATGTAAACACAAAGATCTTTCTCTCATGCCATATTGTCAACCCCTTTGCCAAACAGATGGCGAAGCACATGACGCCAAACACAAGGACACATGCCAGCCTTGTATTCACACCTACTGTACAATTATGTCATTTTAGACCTCCCACCCACCTTCTCAGCTCTTTTTATATTCTCTCTCTCTCTCACACATACAAACACACACACCTACCTTGAGGATCATGTCTCCAGGCAGCAGTCTTCCATCCCGGGCAATGACGCCTTCTCTGTAGATGTCCTGGATAAGGATGCGCACAAGCGGAGTCTCATTTCCCCCCACGATGCTGATGGCCAACGGCTCACAGGGGTCGCTCCGTGTGATCTTAACTGTAGTGATTTCACCATCCGGGATAAGATGATGGAGCTGCGGCAGAGCAAAAACTGCAGGGAGGGATCAAAAGATGTGTTTGAGATTAAAAAGATGTGTTTGAGATTAATTTGTACACGAAAGATAGATTCAACCATATCTGAGATATTTACACTCTGGACTGGATGGAAGGTGGTTTATATCAAGCTTTCTCAAAGTGTTTTCTATTGCTGTAACACAATCACATCAGGTGTCTGTTAGCCTACAGTATGTTATAGACTGACTTGTTTTTCAGTTTTTGTGATATGGATTCTAGAGTGCAGTCAGGCTGACTCCTAACTGGAGCGCACTTTTAGAGTTTTGCCATATGCAGATGTGGGTAAAGGTGACATAGAGAGGGAGGGAGTGACCGAGGGGTTAACACTGAAATGAGCATGGAACAGATGTGCAGTGAAGTCAAACTCATTCGCATATGCACTCAAGCATTCTGGTTAATTTTAACGAGGGGAAAATGAGAATTCATGTTTGTCAGCTGAGCTTTTAATTAAAAGCAAGAATTTAATCACATCTTTGTACGGCAGGTTGGCTAAACTCGCAAGTTCATTACTTACAAAGTTAATATGCTCATTATACTATACACACACCAGTCAGTCATAACACTACGACCACCAACAGGTGAAATGAATAACATTGATTATCAGTTGGGCAGCGAAGGCTCTACCATGGCTGTGGGGACCAAAATCTCATCCGGTCCACTGCCAGAGAAAGGCCAATGCAGCACTAATTGGTGAGAAATGGCTATGATAGAGATGTTTCAGGACACCCGGTGCAACACGTATACAGGGCCGAATAGGCAAAGAGCCCAAGGCCACTGACCGGACCTCCCAACTCCAAACCTCCCAATCCAATTGAGCACCCATGCACTGGACAAACAACTTCCCACGAAGGCCCCACCCCACAACACACAGCACCCAAAGGATCCGCTGCCAACGTCCTGGTGCCAGGCACCGCCAGAGGGGGTTCCCAAAACCTAGGTGGATTTAATGTTAATGTTGTATATTAGGGCCGATCAATGTAATGGTGTTTTACAGTGGCTTGCAAAAGTATTCGGCCCCCTTGAACTTTTCCACATTTTGTCACATTACAGCCACAAACATGAATC
>JAOVVB010000035.1:6101511-6116552 GCA_028570985.1 Heterobranchus longifilis
TACAGCATCACCCGGGAATCGAACCAGCGATCTCCGGATGATAGGGCGAGCACTTTACCACTGCGCCACTCGGAGGCTGTTTTTTTGTTGTTGTTTTTAATATTGAGGATTATGTGTAAAATGTAAGAAATAGCCTTGGTGACATGGATTTACAGAGAGCTTTCTAAAAAATACAAGTGCCATTCAAGTCAGTTACAAGTCAGTTCTCATACAGTTTTGAGATTAAAAACGACTTTTATTACTTTACTTAATACAGTATGCGGCAAAATGCACAGTAATGAAATGAAAAGATTAAGAATATTACCTTGTTGTCATCTGTGAGTTTATTTCTACTGAACATACACACTATTAGCGTGTTGATTTACCATGGTATGCATAATGTAAGTATTCAGGGTGTATGTTAACAGTTGAACACACTCTCCTTTAACATTCAAGTAAGCATTAGGTAGTGTAAGATCGGGGCAATAGGACGGGTATGGGAAGGAATTGTTCTGCCACCTTTTTCAAACGACCACTTCTGTATGAGCTGAAACATTACTCAACTATGAATACTTTTTCCTCTGTCGAGAAACCCATTTCCAACAACACAACTCCCTTTTCACTACTGGGAACATGTGTGCCTGTTATCTGATCAGGTGTTCCACTCGCTGAATGTTCACGGGAACGACTTTAGCACGCTCCAAGCCACCTTGCCCAGGATCGTCATTCACAGACATATGGCATTAAAACATTAAATGTTTTACTGCGGCTAAGAGTCTCATCACCATGCTTTGCTTGAAGTCTTTCTTAAATGTCAATCACTTTTTTGTTTTCATTCACCAGAAATTTTATCACAAGTCCCAGTTTGACAACATCTCTCATATATCTAATATGCATCACTTTCTGTCTTTTCTCTCAATGAAGAAAGATTTCTATGGATGAGAATCTGCTGTTGAACTACGAACCACACACATACAATCCACCTGATCGGATATTTGCTGTGGTTTATAATTTCATCAAAGTTGGTCATATCCACATGGGAACCTTAGACCTTAAAAAGAAGGCTGAAACTGCTGAACCCATCCTTCCATGTATTCTCTTTGTCACTTTGTATGTTTCATCCCTAAAGCCCAGGGCAGAAAAAGCCCTATGTAGGAGCTTAATCACATTAATTGCTATCATATTTCTGTGTTTGGATTCTCTTTCCTTTCCCCCTGTATCGGTTACAAGAGTGTCTTCATGTCTAAAGCATTCAGGGATAAGTATGAAATCACGTAGCAATAAAAGCATGTTAAGAACTGTTCTTGTACAGAAAATTACAGCACACATGCAAAATATATTACAATTCACCTCTTAATTGAATGGGCTCTTTTTTTGGATTGTGTGCGGCCTTACCTAGGGACGGGATTAAAGTTCAGGTTCGACAATGTGTATCTGTATGTCATCTGATACATGCCGAAAATAACCCAGAAATGTTTAGCCCGGTGTTCAAGTGTGGTCTGATCTTTCAGAATGAAACACGCCTACTTGTAAACATGATAAAACACAAAACTCTAAACCGCTAAAAAAAAAGCAGGTACAGTGAAAGTGGTGCTCTAGTTCTACCAAGCATAGTGTTCATCACATGACTATAGCACATCTAGTTCTGATACTACACTGTAGATGAATGCTTCCAGAAGGCTTCTTAGTTACATTATTGAATGGCAAAAACAAAACCAAAAGAAAAGCACAGGGTAATTCAAGAGAAAGCATTCTTACATAGACAGATTTTTTTTCCTAGCTTGCATCTTCAGAGCAGGGTGCCACAGCCTTGCCATCCATGTGCACCACTGGAAGATGTCCTGATGCACAACTTTGGATGCCAGTGGACAATCGAGAGGTACCCCACCACCACAGAGAAGAAGAAGAGAGAAACAGAATCAAGGTGACGACATTGGATAATTACAGAACCCAGTGTGAGGATCAGGGGGAAGACAGGAAGAATAGAAAGAGCATAAAGCATAAAGTTGGATCGGATTGTATAAGGCACAAGTCAATTATGTTTTCTTAAGTGGAATTTAAAACCAGAGTAAAGTTTCCATTAGTGCATGAAACAAAAGAAAAAAGCAATTAATTTTACCCGAAACCCTGGGGCAAGGCGCAACCTAGCGCAAACACAACCAAGACCAGAAACAGTCCATTAACTTTTAAACATGGTAATGAACTGATGACATTTTTTTTCTCATTTTCACCACTCACCTACTCATGAGATGCCCCTGCAGCTCTCCCCTTGGCATGGTCTCAGAACAGTGCTCCTGAAATGGGCAAATGACAATAAGCTTGTCCAGCAGCTTGTGCACCAGCACGTTGGATCTACGGCAGTTCTGCAGCAGGACGGGCACACGGTCCACTGGGCAAAAATCACTCTCCACTAGGAAGTTGGTCAGGCATTCTTGGCAGTAGGTGTGTCCGCATGGCGTGTCCAGTGGACAGATTAGAGGCTGTAGGCAGATATGGCATGTAAGCTCATCATCCACCTCGTCTTTGTAGTTGTACTCATGGTTCTCGTCTAGCAAGTGACGCTGCCCGCAGATCTTGCACAGATACACATTGGGGACAGAGGGTTCAATGTCAATTCCAATACTGAACATAATCCCTGTGGCGCCTTCAGATGGCATGGCCGTAGCACCGGTGGTTGGTGTTGCTGTAGCAATATTGCTTGGCAGTTCCATGTCACCATCAACAGGCATTGCTGTCGCACCTTCTGCGGGTATGGCCGTAGCACCAGTGGTTGGTGTTGCTGTTGCACTATTGTTTGGCAATTCCATGTCACAATCAACAGGCATTGCTGTCCCACCTTCTGCTGGTATGGCCGTAGCACCGGTGGTTGGTGTTGCTGTTTCACTATTGCTTGGCAATTCCATGTCACTATCAACTGGCATTGCTAAAGCACCTTCTGCTGGCATGGTTGAGGTGCTTGTGGTTGGTGTTGCTGTGGCACCATTACTTGGCAATTTCATGTCCCCATCAACTGGCATTGCTATGGCACCATCAACTGGCATGGTCAAGGCACTGGTGGATGCTGTTGCTGTGGCAATATTGCTTAGCAATTCCATGTCACCATCAACTGGTATTGCTGTCACACAATCAATTAGTACTGGTGTAGCAGCACTGCTTGGCATCATTGTTGTGCCATCAAACGGAATTTCCGAGGGACCATTTATTTGTGTTACTATTGCGCCACTAATAGACATCTCTGCAGAATCACCAGTTGTCATGGCTGTGGTACCTTTTTCTTCTGGCTGCTCAAAAAGATCATCACCAATTGCCATGGCGCCTCCTTCATCTTGCCCTGTTTCTGTTGCACTACTCATAGGCATTGCGTCTGACGCTTCCTCCTCACCTACTACAGCATCATCAACTGCTGTTTGCATACAATCCGTCTTCACTGTTTCCATCACAGGTTAAATATGGCAGTGATGGTGGTGAGTGGAGCTTTCAAGCTGTGAGCAGGTGAATGGTGTAGGTTTTTTTTTGCTTAGTCAGCGGTAACTGGGACCTTCAGAAGAGAAAAAAAGCAGAGAATATCATTTATAAAGTTGGCACCAATAGGGATTAGGGAAAAATTAGCTGCACCAAGTCAGATGCAATTTTGGCCAGACCAATTACTTTTTTATCTCTTGTACTTGGCAGAATAAGTAGTATTGAACTGCACCCAAAGTCATTTTTCTACTAGCAACAGAAATATCAATACTGCACCCGGGTTATCTAATGATCTTGGGCTGAATGAGAAGCAGGGAGGAATTGGAGTGAAAGAGGCAAAGATACTGTAGAACTAAAGATTTGACAAAGATATGCTGACATATTGGTGAAAAGTGTGATATATGCATACGGAGGATTGGAAATCAAACATTCTCTGCACTACAGTTGCCTCATCATTTTTACTGTATTTGATTATTAATGTGTTCAATCAGTCTATCACTATGCACCATGACTAATTTAGATAAACTACATTAGTGTGTGCTAAGTTAGATACAAATTTATTTAGTATAACATTACATTTTACTCTCTCAAACAGTAATTCTATATAATGCTTATTCTGTACAGAATCGTGAGGGAAATACTCCTATCTGGGCTATCTGGCTTGTCCAGAGCATGTTCACACACTATTGTGAAATTTGGAAATGCCAGATATATGCCGTAATAGTTGCCAATTCTTAAGCCTTTATGGAAGGGTGAATACACACACACACACACACACACACATATATATATATATATAATTTTTTTTTTTTTTTTACCAATCCTAGAGAGAGAACTAACAAGCAAGATATCAACCATACAAACATTATACTGGCAAAAGTATGTGAAACTGACCTTCACACACACTGCCCAAAATGCTGTACAATATTTCCGTATGCTGTGACATTGTAATTTCCCTTCTAGAGACTTCAAGAGGCTCAAACCTGTTCCAGCCTGACAATGCCCCAGTGCACAATACAAGCTTCAAGAAGAAATGCTGTGTGAAGATCCATATTTCATGGGAAGTAAAATTGAGCTTATACTTGAATAATTGTACAGAAGTGTACAAAAGTCTTGAGCCCCTCTCATTTCTTCATATTTTGCTTCCAAAGAGCCGGACTTTCTAGTATTATTGATTTAGTCTTGAGGGATAGCGATCCAGGTTTCCTGAAGAACTTTTTGGTTCTCACTTTCAGTCCAGTCCCCGTACCTGAGCAGTTTCAGAGGAATGTTTTTGTTTGTTAAGCCACACAATGATCTACTGTATGAATCATTTCAGCATAAAAAACATCCGAGTTAAGGCATAAAGAAACAGTAAGAAACAGGTGCAGATAATGACAGATCATCAGTTTAATATACTGGTGGGAGTGGTTGGAATAGGCGAGAGGGGAAATGAGGTTGCTGCTAAGGTTGTTATATAAACAACCAGTTATTTAATTGTTAAATCTTTAGGTACTTTGCTGCCACTTTGCAGTATTCAATTGTATTGAATCTTCATCATTTAATATAATATGACGAAATGAGAGGGAGCTCATAATAGAACTACTATCATGAATTCACACATGGATGTACTACTGTAATTTTTATTTTAAAAGCTCACAATGTTTGTTTTTTTTACCCTCATCTATAAAATCCATCTTCCACATTCTCTTATTATTTAGTCATATAATCTCCTATACAGAGTTTCTGTTATTTTTGGATCTGTCCTCTGAGTCACTGCATGATTCTTTAAAAAGCTTATCATAATGCCCACTATCTAACGCAGGGTTGGGTTTGTTAATATGTTCCCTAAACAGCCAAAGTGCTTCCTGAAGGCAGGCAATAACCAGAACATTAGTTAAACAGTATTATTTATATGTTAACATTTAAATCAATTCATTAAAAATGCAAATTACACTATAAAAAGAATGTAAATTATAAAATGTATATTTAAATATATGATCTGATTCCTTATTACTTCTAGATGTTGTTGGTTTGAATGTAACAATAAAACAAGCTTTCAATAGCTTTGATTTCACCAAGCATGGGAATAGAAACAAGCCAAGAAACAGCAAGGCATTTTGGGTACTGATAAAGAGACCTGCTGCGCCCTGATTGACCATGAGACCATATATGGGAGATCAATAATTACTGTACAGTATTGTGATGTTAGTACCTTAATGCCTTAAGCATGGAAACTGTGGGTCATGTACATTAACCTAAAATAATATACAGTAAAAAATACACAATAAAAATAGAGAGAGAATTTAAGAGAATGATAATGAGAAAGGGAGATAAAGAGATAGATAAAGAGCCAGTCCTGACACACACTCAAGCACACGCCCTGAACCATTGTTTAATTTATGCTTGGGAAAGTTCGAGAAGGATAAACGCACAGGCACACACACACACACACACACACACACACACACACACACACACACACACACACACACACACACAGTAAGGTCAGTGAGGTATGTGACTTTCCAATGTATTCTTTAAAGCATTACAGATCAAAGACAAGCAATATACAGTAATCCCAGGAATTACACAATGACCATTATTCCTTTCATTTCAGTGAACATTTTCCGTCACCTTTCAATCGTTCCATCGTTAAAACATTAACTATTTTCCATTCTAATAAACAAAGACCACTTTAAAAAAAAAGCGAAGGTTGTTGCCATTATTCATTATTGTAATAGTAGAAATCAAGAATTACGACATCTGCCCTGTTTTGCATTTTGTGTGCATGTTGTTTGCATAAGGTTCAATGGAATATTACCACGCTCTGGGAAACACACTGACTCCAGGCATCACCAACCAACCAGTGTTCAATTACTTTAAACATACTATGAAAATAAATTGTGATTGTGTGTTGGATTTGTTGTTTGGGAAAGCAGTGTGATGGTTATGCACTTTTTAAAATGTACACTGCATTTGTAAAATATTGCATGTTAAAATATGAAAAAGTGAAACTGGCAATAATTAATAATTCAAACCAAAAACAAACCCATACTGTAGGTCACTAATGGATCTGAATAATTAGGATAGATTTCAGTGTCAGAACCATAAACATTTGTAAAAGGTTTGGTTCTAAAAAGGTTGTTAGAAGAACTGCCCTTATGGCTTCTCCTGAATCATAGCAAGAAAATGTGCCTGTAATCATTTTACAAAAAATTTTTTACTTTTAATGCCTAATTCAATACAAAAAAAGTATCTCTCTTTGGTAGAAACAGTGTACTGTATGTGTAACTTAGGTTTCACTGAAAGGAGGATTAAATATATAATACTTTCCCACAAGAAAATGCATTGAAAAGTCATCACTCATCACTCACAATGTTGTAAATGCTCACTCAATCACTTTCAGTTTATCCCGGAAAAACCTGAGTGTAAGCTGGGAATACACTCTGCGTGGGATGCCAGTCCATCTCAGGACACACACACAACCATTCATAACTTACTGTAGGTGCAATATATCATAACCAATCCATAGCATAGTATTTGTATTTTGGAGGTGGGAAGATGGTGTGATCTTGAAGACCAAATAAAAAGTGAGTGAGTTTACAACAAAGCTTATGGGTGATGTCGTAGATATCATCAAAAAGAGGACGTCTCACCGAAAGGTACAAAATGACAGGAGGAATATTTACCAGCGAAGCTGCCAAGAGACTTTTAGCAATGTTAAAGAAAATATTGGAAACTCATATTCTACAGAGGCTGTGGGGTAGGGTGTCTAAACCAAAGCCTAAATCAACCCAAATCATCTGATCAATCTGCTATAACCAGGGTCTAAATTTCTGGTTACATTTGGAGCTTTTTTGATCACCTAAAGATCACCTGACTCATGGTGAAGCATGATGGTGGTAGCATCACATTATGAACCTTGGATTGAGGCTCTATGCAAGATTGATTGGAATGTAGAGTTACCCATGATCCTCTCTGTTTTGACACAAAACCTGCAGGACTATGTTAGAGAGCTGAAGATTCACCTTTAATGCCCAATAACAACCCAAACAACAAATTAATGTCAACAAAGAAAAAACTTTAGAAGAAGAAGATTAACATTTAGGAACAGTCCAGACCTGAAGATCTGGAGACCTGGAAAACAGTCCAGATCTGGAGTTTTTTTTTTTGCAAGGATGGTGTGGTGGAATAAATCTGCATAATCCAAGATTGTAGACTTCTAACCAACAAGAATGCCGTATTACAAGCAAAGGTGCTTTAACTTTATTAGTTGACGGGTGCAAACGCATATACAACCAGGTTATTCCAGATTTTTTTTTTCATTTGAATTTTGTTGGTTGCTACATCACATTAAAATGTAATTATTTTCAACATGTACTTTACGGCACAGTTAAATGATTTTTTCACATATCCCAGTTAGGAAGCTGGGGTCAGAGCAAAGGGTCAGCCAGGATACAGTGCCTCTGTTAAGGAACTCAACAGTGGCAGCTTGGCCTAGCTGGGGCTTAAACCCTCGACCTTCTGATCACTAAACCAGATCCTTAACCTTTTGAGCTACCACTGTCCATAAAGAGTGACTAAAGCTCAGGCATGATTTATCTTAGCTTCATTTTTTTTTTCATTGCAAAAATCCTGGAACTTTAGCAAGGGTGTGTATACCCACCGTACATACAGCATGTAGAGTTACATAACTGCCCTGATGTACACAACACACTCTTTATTCTTCCTGTGTCTCTTCTATGCCCTTCAATTCCTCGCCTGTCTCCCTACACTCTTTGTTCCTTTCTTTTAGGATCTCTGTCATGATGTTAGATTAGATTAGTTGTGAAGGATTTGTTTATTTTTATTAATGATCGTCTTACTTATGAAACTAAGTTAAAGATATAAGCAAAATAAATTATTACAAAAAAACAAAAAACAACCATTAAACTTTGACAGGAAGAAGTGCAGTACATGACAAGCGTTATACTAATAAAGCTTTACTTGAGTTGGTGTAGATTGACGGTTTCAGTTTTCACTTTCAGGTTGTAGGTGCAGAAAAAAAAAACAAGCCACCTTTACGCATCCAAGTTAAAGAGTGATAGATTAGCGGTCAAAGTGCAGCCAATTCAGTAGACTTACTCGGATTCATGTCTCCTTTTCCATCTGCGGTATCCTCAATATTTTTCTTCCACAAGTAATCCAAGTATCCAGCACTCTTCCAGAGAAACCCGTAAAATCTGAGAACAGAGAGACGGAATGAGACTCGCCTCAGATCTCACATGCTCTTCTCAAGCCTTCTCAGTGAACAGAAATGTCTAGAATTCCTATCTGGAGATTTTTAGAATCTGTAGTGTCAATCAAGTGTGTGTATGTGTGTATGGGACCATCAGGGGTAATGTGTTCTAGGAGAGCCTGGAGCAGCTTAGGCTCTCATTCTGCCTGTGCTGCCTCTCAGTTTACATACACACTCACTCACTCTCTCTCTCTCTCTCACACACACACACCTGACACAGGAAGTCTGATCTTAAGGGGGGTGGAGCTTTTCAGGAAGACAGGTAAACATGAGAACTGCTCAAACCTGCTCTAAGGTTACCAAGGAACGGTAAAACCGACCCGCAAACACAGAGACATACACACAGACACACATACGTGATGTTATTAAAGAAACTGTGAGAATATGTGAAAGCGAGCACTAAACTGGGTAGTAGACTTAACAAGCCTTAACAAGCTAGTTCAGCACACACACTCTTTGCTGAAGATTAACACAAAGATTCTTCGCTGGCATTCTCTTGTACTCGAAAGCCAGCAGGTTGGGGCATGTCACTGGATGACAGGATGACAGTAGGGGTATATGGAGCACACCAGTAGCTCAGTAGTTTTTGTCATTAATTTATGTTCAGAAAACTTTATCATAGACTGATGATGCATGCACTACCTTACAATCACACCTTCGAATCTGGCCTCTGTTCTCTGTGTGTATGGAGTTTGCATGAATGCTGGGTTTCATCCAGCTTCTCTGGATTCATCCCACAGTCCAAAAACATGTCTTGTAGGCTGATGAGTGATTCCAAATTGCCCAGAGTCTATAATAGGGTGTGTAAGCATGTATGCTTTGCCCTGCAATACTGTCGGTTGGCACCTCTTATTCAAGGTGTATCCTGACTTGTGCCCCGAGGTCCCTGCGATAGGCTTCAGCACTCCCATGATCATACCACAAGACGTATGGATGGAACTCCCTTTTCTTGCTTTCCTTTTTTTGTAGCATTGAATGTAGTTCATTGCTTATTGTCCTCTCTCTTACTGTTGTTCCTGCCACTTTGGGTTGTCCTGGAGCTCTTTCAGTGACTGCAAGCTTCTGTCTTACAGTACCTTCCCTCTTTTTCATCTGAGAGCATGCTGTGAGATCTTGTGTGTCTGTGGATGATTAGTTGTCGTTCCATGAATTTTCCATCTGCATATTATCTATAGAGTTGTACTGATATGAATGTCTTCACTACAGTATAACTCTGTAACTTCAAGAAGCTCCTTTACCTTCACCATGATTGATCTTACTGAGTTACTGTAAGTGACATCTTTCTCATTATTTCTAGGTTGCTGTTTCAGAACATTTTTGTTTGTTTGGAATTTATATGAATGGCATTTTCAATAACGTTCAATAAGTGCTTGTATAACGTAAAAATAGAAAGCTTTCTCAGTACATTGAAGACATAATCGTGCTGCCTGCTTCACGTCTCAAAACATTGGCCTCCCAAGAACTCCTTTAATGGCCCAAACATGTGTCTTGGAGTGAGGTCATGACTGTATGGGGGATGTGGTAATAACTCCCAGCTGAGTTTATGTAATGTGCAAGTGGTGTTGTTGAATGTTGTGTGTACAGTTCCCATAGTAAGTTGCAGCTCTTCCGCAAGTTGGCAACAAGTTATCTGTCGATTTTCAGATATCAGGCATTCCTCTCTCTGAATGTTTACAAAATAACAGCTGTAGTGGGCTCCGAGCCACCTCGGAGACGTACGGCCTTCTTTAAAATGTTTGCACCATTCAAATGTTTTACTGCAACTAAGAGTCTCATTAAGTCTTCTGTAATTATATTTTCTGGTTTAATTCACTAGAAATTTCACCACATCTACCAGTTTGGTAAACACACCTTGTATATAGAATTTTATTTATTTATTTATTATATATATATATATATATATATATTCCCCTCATTGTATATTTACCTGAACTGAGGTATCCAAATGGTCTTACAGTAATACGATGCACAGCGCTAGACTGCTTACAATTAGTAATTGTGTGCTTCTAGATAAGCTACAGAACAAGTTTTGCCTTCTAATTCAATAGTCTCTCTTATAATTCTTTCCTTTGTTGAAGTTGTAGAACATTACTGACTACATCAAACTATGAAATAACATTATGAAATTATATGGACTAATTTTATTATGTAAAGATCATCAATAGTCCACCAAAATTTTAACTTCAGTCCCTCCAGAAAACATACAATGAAAGTACAGTATTTTCCAGTGCACATGCGGAAAACATCAAACGCTAAGATGGGTTTGGCTCTCGAGAGGACTGGCCCATGAGACAGTCTATATGACTTCTTTCTGATTGAGAAGAAAAGCTCATTAGTTCCCAGCTGCAGAAATAGCTAATTAACATACTGGGTTTCCAATACAATACTGTGGCCCCATACCTCCAGGGTTATGGATTCAAATATCACCTCTGTGTATGGTGTTTGCATGTTCTCTCCATGCTTGGTGGCTTTCCATTGAGTACTCTGGTTACCCCCCACGGTCCAAAGCCACAATAGGCTGATTGGTATTTCCAAAGCACTAGTGATAGTGTGTGATTGGGTGTTTGAGTGTGTGTGTGCCATCCAGGGTGTACCCCTAGGTTGTGCCCTAAGTTCTCTATGTTCCTACGCAGGATAAGGCATACACTATGTACATTCAAACCTAAACATATGCACAAAACAGTGTATTTTTTTTTTATATAAAACCTTTTTTTTTTTTAACTCAACTGTATTATTTTTAAGCAATAAATATGTTTGAGCTGCAAATGTTTCTCATCTTGCACAGCATTTTGGCACATCTAGTCAACAAATTGTGTGTGTGTGTGTGTGTGTGTGTGTATTTGTGTCTGAAACTGTTTTTCCTTCCTTAGATTCAGGAAAATGGCAATGAGATCATCTTTGCATGTGACTGCCTATGTGTTTAGATGTAAACATGCTGGGGTAGCAGGTCATCGGGCCACTGAACAGGGTGTGTGTGTGTGTGTAAGAGAGAGAGAGAGAGATAGAGAGAGAGAGGTAATGTCAAAAAATGAGCAGAAAGTGACTATTAAACATCATCACAAATGAGCTAGCAATGCAATGTCTTCTTGTGTGATGCTAAAAGAGCAACAGCTACAAAATTACTAAAAAAAAAAAAAAAAAAAACTACTGGAAAGCCTTCCCAGACGTTACCCAAAGTGAACAGCAAAAGGCGTACCAGCTCCATATTAATGCCTGTCTATTTGAGGGCCAGGGATTCATTTACTTTTGGTGTATCTTTCATTATATCTGTCTTAACCATCATTTTTCTCACAATTTTACCCTCCATTATGATGTTCCTGACTGATCCACATTAATGATCTCCTTCTGTTTTTCCACCATTTCCTTCTTTTCATCTGTCCTTGTGTCTCCCATACATATATAAACCTTTTGCAGACATGTGCAACAATATGCAGCAGAAGCAACATTAACCATTTTCTTTTTGTAATTATGTTTAAGGTGTATTTTGAAGCCAAAAAATCCCTGAAAGATTACCTGACAATTACCTGATGACCTACCAGATCCTTTGTGACACAGATAAAAGAGTAACCTAGCAGCCGATAACTTCTGTTCTGCTGATTATTTTCAAATGCAGTATGTTCTGGTGGACTTTGTAACTTATTCAAAAGAGAAACGAGTGTATAAAAATGGATGAAGAAGAGAATAACGATATTAATTTTCAGAAGTTTGATTTCTGATCATAGTGTGAATACTTTAGACAGCATAGATGCTAATGCTAACATTAATGCTAGTGTTTACTAGCATTAATGGTAGCGTTAGCTTGTTCAGTGCTTTGGGTGTGCATGCTTTCATGCTTCATAAATGATGTGCAGATAATGCTAACTAATACTGATATTTTAGGCTTCCTAATTAAACACTAACTACAGTAAATGTTCTGGGGTTAAATCTCAAATGGTGTAATGTGAAAAAAGCTTGAATTAATTATAATGATATTTTATTACCTCTACTTTCTTTTTCTTGGTTTTAGATTTTGTTTCATCAAGAAAGTTTATTAAAATACATTTTTAATTTATGTTTTTATCTATATTATCTTTCTTGTTAGATACCCAATGCACGAAACAACCTTAAGGTAAATTTAGAAGTTGATAGCTACTGTATATAAGAGCTATTGAGTAATTGTGAGAGTTTACAGATTAATCAATTTCATAGATAAATCAAAATAATCATTAGTTGCTAATTAGAGGCCTAATATAGGTTGTAGAATCACTTGTTCCACACAACCCTTGACAAAATTGTTTGTCAAAGGAGACAAAATTTTGTCGAACATGACATAACCATATGTCATCTTCAACAAAATTTATCAGAAACTTCTGTGACTTTTTTTTTATGTAGGTTTTGGAAGTGGTGTCTGGTAATTACTGTATTGTCCCTTTTGCCATCCAGTGTTGGGCAGGACCATGGCAAAAGGTCTATAGATTCTTTTGTTTTTCTCATACTCAGTCAGAATGAACAAGCCTGCTTCCCTAACAATCACATTTCCAATCAACATCTCATTCATACTATACCACAATGACCTCTATACATCGACTTCTGGGGTTTCGTCACACCTTATATCAAAGCTCAAGGTATGTCACACACTGTCAGCGTGTGAAACAGCAGTAATATAGTATATCATCTATCTTTTAAATAAAACAAAATTTGCCATACACAGTGTTTCTGATTAAAAGGAAATCAGTTTGATCTTGACTAAGCTCAGTATACTATTCTTTTTTTAAACTGGGAATATGAGAAGAGGCTCAGGTACAAAGTGTTCCCTCTTTTATAAAAAGCACTCTTTGATGACGAGGTCAGAGAGATCAGGTGGTCAAATAGATTACTGAGCAGTCATCTGAAACCTGGCCAATGTGTGGCTTGGAACTGTTGCTCCTTTTGACCGTGATGTGGATTTACAGACTCTCAGGATGTCTATCGATATCTTTATACAGCCTCTGCCTGAAATTAAAGCAGCTTCTTGCCTCCTCTCAGTCTCTCTAGGGTGGATGTGAAAGGTTAAGCAGGAGCTCCAACCTGCATCCATATTTCATAGCTATGCTGCTAATGTCACAGTGGGGATGAATATGCAGGAGGAAGACCACAGGAGGAAGGTCATCGAGTTGTTCTCACTAAACCACTAAACCAGGCTGTGGAATCACAGAAAAAAACTTCTGAATGTAAGAAAATGGCTTTTCACTATTTTACTATACCTACAATGCATCAGATACGCAGCTGTTCAAAAAAGACGGCTCACAAAGGTGTTCTATCTTTTACACACACACTTTTTGAAAACCCTCACACAACCAGAACAGCGCTCTGAAACAGGGTGTGTCATGAAGTCAGAGGGATTCTGAGATAACAAGTCAAGACCAATTCCTTTCCAAATTTTACATATACGCTATAAAAATACATGGTGTCACACCCCTCTGGCCGCGTACACACATGTACATGCTCAGACATGTAAAAAAATCCCGTGGGTTAAATTGTACCTGATGTTACAACAACCTGCCATTCCACAAAGCATTTAGACACTCTGTCTGCCATGGAGAGCTAAAAACATATCAACACATCAAGCATAATAATACATAATACAGCATAACCTGAATATGTAGTTTAAAAACCTGCAACCAAACATAGTATAATAGGACACAACAGGACATCTCAATAGGATCTCAATAGGACATTTTTACCGCCAACAAGTCTAGTCTTGCGTGTTACTAATTTGTGTGTTAACAAATATATTTTAGACTGAAGCTATTGAAGAAAAACTATTTTAACCTTTTGACCGTGCCGTGACCCTGACTGATTAAAAATCTTTCTGTTACAGTGAGGATTTCATATAAATCCTTATAAAGCCATACGTTCTTAAGATATTGACTTAAGATTTATGGACACAAAGACACATGGACAGCCTGAAAAAAAAATAAAAGCTGAGTCAAAATGAGGGGAAACAAAAATAATACCTTTCATGCTTTTTATGTGTTTGTGCTACAAAACATTGTGACCAGTGTGACCATTGTTTTTGGTGGTGTTTGGACAAGAAGTCCTGTCACAGGAGTTCAAATGCAACCATAGTCAGCGTCATCATCAACTTTTGTCATACTGTGAGCATGTCCAGGTGTGTCATAAATGAGTAAAACTACAACATTATGTAACAAACTGGTGGCATTGTGTATTCCTTGTTTATCCAGGACATCATTTAAATACATAACTGTCTTGATGAATATGTACAAACAAACAAAAAAAAGAGAGAAAAAAATCTGGTCATCTTTTGCTTTATTCCCCTGTAACATTAGATGGCGCATATGATGAGCGAATGAAACCCCAG
>JAOVVB010000035.1:6125120-6140529 GCA_028570985.1 Heterobranchus longifilis
TTCTGTTTCAGATACATATAAATGATTAATGATAACCGCTTCTTCGTGATCCTGTGATGTAATTTAGCATATTTAGTTATATACATTTCTACTATTTTCACATCAAAGGCAGGCCACTGAGACTCTTTTTTTACCGTCCCTGATATGCATGGATAAGAAAAAACTGAAACATTTAAGTCCACTGCCACATTTTGATCCACAAGGTGGATCTGGATTGTGGATTTGGTCTGGATTGTGGATTTGGTAAATATATAGTATCTGCAGAGCTTTCACTGCCTCACTCCCCAATGTTTATTTGACACAGATGTACATTTAGATGTTAGATATTATGTGCGAGTGCAGAGATCACTATACGAGTGACGTATGCGCACTGAGACCAAGCATGGGAGACAATTACCCACAATCCCACAGCACGAGACACTTGGCAGACAAAGCGTATATGTACTACACTACTCATATTCCAAGACCACGTTTGTTTATCGAGTTAAAATTTCTTTTTAAAATTTTGCTCGTCTTGCAGAAAACTTGCAGACCAAGTTACTCGCAATCCAAGGTTTTACCGTATATAGTGTTAATTTGGAGTGAGCATTGGATTGAATTCTAATTCTGATTCATACTGCAGATTTGTCTAACGATAAAATGTGTTCAGCGCTGAACCCTTTGAAGTGTGTTATCTAGCTTTTGAAGGTCAAATTTAAATTTAAAAATAACTGATTGTGTTTAATACTCTAACACAATACAGTACTTAACAGTATTCTCAACAGTATTTTAGTTTGTGCATTGTGTATTTACATTATTCAAGATATAATGAGATATAATGTTTCACTGCAATTTCATTCAATCTGACAAATAATTTTCATCAAGGTTTCTATAACCAAACTGTTTTTTGTACAAATGGCTATATCACTCACTCACTCAACGTCTATACTGCTTTATCCTGTATACAGGGTCGCTGGTAGACTGGAGCCTTTCCTAGGAGACTTGACAGGGTGCCAATCTATCAGAGGGCACACACACATACAGAAATTCACACACTTATTCACACACTATGGGCAATTTAGGAATGCCAGTTACCCTAATATGAATGTGTTTGAACTGTGGGAAGAGACCAGAGTACTCGGAGGAAACCCACCATGCAGAGGGAGAACATGCAAACTCCATGCAAACAGACCCGATACTGGAATTGAATCCTTGACCCTAGAGGAACCTTTGTTCCAGTTTACTGTCAGTGACTCAATACAAAAACACAATCAAAAGATGAGTTTTTGATATATTTAAAAAATATATTATAATTCATATAACTATATTATTGATGCTAAAATTGTTTATTTACACAACAAAACTTACCATGCTACAAAATTCTGGAAGGTGGATTTATAGCATTTTGTAAAAATTTTTAAATTGTATTTACAGTGATACCACTAAAATATATATATTTTTTAAATTTTTGATACATTTAAGTATTTGTTCCTTTGTTTAAAATAAAACTTATCCTTTTACAAATACTGTATATCATTTTAAAAATGCAATTTAATCATATAGCATAATGCAGTCTGTGGTGTCCTGTTTAAACACATGTTCTGCAGGTTGTGCTTTACATAAAATCTGCATTTTAAAATCGTAATATTTGTGTTTTTAGAACACTTCACAGTCTTCACAGTTCTGTTGTGGAAACATGTAACATATGAACATCTGTGTTTGCCACGAGTCCTCATGCAAGTGCTTGACACGAACAATGTTTGAAAGCTTTCATGACTTTGGTTCTGTTTTTTTTTTTTTTCCTCACTCAACTCACTTTTTTTTTTCTTATGGTACGTCCTTCCGTTGAGTGTTTATCCTTTTCAGACCTCCATGCATTTATGTTCCTTTTCCTAGACTAATATTTGTCTTTGACAGATGCACATACTTGCTCTGATGTGTCCTGTGGTTTCACGGTGGTTTCTCTTACGCTGCTTGACCATAAATATTTTATACACCCATAAACATTACTCTCTTTTAATTACTCTTAACTAAACGCACAAGCTGAAAAGCTTGTTGAGATCTCCCGATAAAGTTTACCTCTCAGTAATGTTAACAAAACAGTTTGTATACATCTTAAAACGGAGGAAATGTGTTCTACAAAGTCAGAGCTGTGCAGAAATGTAACGCCTGTCAGCTCCTCAGCAGCTCCGATTAATTCTTGGGTTAACTCATTTGTTCATTTAATCATTTGGCTCATATTTGGAGGTCTGTTCATCCACAAATGTTGAAGGTTTTGTTTCTTTAATGAATGCATATTCACATGCATATCAGCAGGTAGCACTTAATAAAACTGAAAGTCTATGCAGCATTTTCATCTTTCTCACTTCACATTTTTTTTATTTGTTAATGCTCCATTTATTCTTCAGGTGGCTCAGGGTTGCCATGGCACCCGGTCATCAGTAATCGGATGTTGCGCTGAGGATGGAGTGAGAGACAGGGCAAAAAAGGGGAAAGAGAGGAACAATAAGAAAACAGGCTTTGGTCTTTAATTTCCTTTGATGTACCGCTCTGTCTCTCTCTCTCTCTCTCTCTCTCTCTCTCTGTGCTAGGCAGTCCAATCATACTATGCTGATGGAGGTCACTACATGAGTGTGAACATGCACACACACATACATACACACACACACACACACACACATGCTGAGACAGAGATTGTATCACAATTTATATGAACACTAAATGAAATCCTTGTCTTTCTCACAAAACTTTACAACTACACATATCAAAATCTATGTGTGTGTGGGCATGTGTCCATCTCTTGAACTCTTGAATTTGCCCTCAACCGATCATGATTTGTTATGTAATCTCACTGTAGATGGCACTGTGGCACAGAGATGCTCCGTATCGTCCTGTCTGTAAAACGCTTCTGTATTCAACAAACACTTCAATATAACGAACTCCACACATTCCTTAAATAGCTGTTTCCCTGTCAGATAGTAGCACTCTTGCCACACATTTTCCCACTTAACTATCAACCACATCTTTTACCTTGTGGTTTTGGAGACGTATCTCTATACTGATACGTGAACTTACAACCTGGAATATGCTGTATAGTGAAAGATAGGCCATCGATATTAATGTTACTTTAACACATACTACTTATCTAAATAGATACGCCCTGACACACAACAAAAATGGTCCAAGAATGGTTTGAGGGACACAACAAAAGTGTTGACTTGTTTCTTAAATCTTCCAGATGTCAGTTCAATCCAGCATCTGTGTGATGTGCTGGAACTATAATTCCGATAAACCTTACAGGATCTAAAGGATCTGTTACTGATGATTGGTGTCAGACATCACAACACACTATTAGAGTAGAGACCATGCCTTGAAGGGTCAGGGCTTTTTGGAAAAAAAGAGGGATCTATTAATATTCATTTATTTGTTTTGTTCATTTTATTGTAATTGTATAATAGAAGTACTAAATATATCTTAATATGTTTAAGATATTTTAACTTTGTGCCATACAGTCACGTTTAAAAGGTAGTACTGTACCTTCTCTTTTAATTTAGTGTGTATTTGTGTAAAATACATAATACAGTATACAGTAAATCATCTGATCATAGAGGGTTTCACATCAACCGAACAACAAAATATAACTTTTTTTCATTGTGCCATTATTTATTTAACAAAAATGAGGCAAAAAAGGGAAAAAACTTTTGAACATGACTGTACTTTACAGTGTATTATTGTCATTATGTTTGTGTATTGTTATTATTAAGATTGTTATTTTTTGTTATTGTTAGTGTTTATGCATTTTATAATTTCATACTGTATATTCATACCAATAAATTAAATAAAATTTATTCTCTTACCTTGTCTTTTCACTGTGTTATGTTAATGAGATTTACTGAGTAAATATGATTAAAACATCAAACTAAGAAGCGAGCATTTTATTAATCTTTCCCAGTTATAAGAGAGAAATAGTGCGAGAGAGAGAGAGAGAGAGAGAGAGAGAGAGAGAGATCAAATCTACACAGCTATCTTATGTAATCTTTGGTAATGCACCAAGGATTTAAGTCAACATATTATGATACACACATACAGACAGAGAGAGAGAGAGAGAGAGAGAGAGAGGAATGTTCATAGGGGAAATTCTTGACTTAAGGCTACTTAAGAAAACAGAAAAAGGAAAAAAGAACGTGTGAAAGATAGGTGAGGTTTGGTGAAATGTGAAAATAAATCATGCCTCTGAAATGTCAAAAAAGAGTGAGTTAACGTGTGATGCTTTGCCAAACTGTCCATCAACCCTTGCCTCATGACTTGTGTTTCCAAGCTCATTAAGAGTTTGTATGAATAAATGAATGAATAAAGTATCCACTCACAAACAATTTGTTCTGCATTTGCCCTAGTCTGCTGGAAAGAAAAGGACATGTCCATGTCATGATCTGTGTCTCAGTATGCTGCATGTGTAGGTGTACTAATGTGATAGAAAGTGAAATAGGATGTGATGATGATTAGTCATGATGACGATGATGATGTGGTTGTAAGGATCTGGTTTTGTGGATCCTTAATTGGGAAATCCAGCAGATGTTAGTAACCTCTCTCTCTCTCTTTCAAGCCCCATGAGTCCCCCATTGTGATCCTCAGACATCAGCTCTTAACATCTGGAGACTGTTAAACAACACTCCGCCTCTATTTCACTCTCACTCTAGTCCACCTTTTCCAAATCGTTCCCTTTTGCTTTACCACTGCCGCACTCTCACTTAATCATTTCTGTCTCGCCTCGCCAGTTTTACTTCCCCTTTAACTTGTCTTTTTTCATATTATTGCATCTTTTTCTTAATGATCCTTGCTTCTTTTAGTTATCGGGTGAATAAAGGCAATAATATTCAGAACTTAACATACAAACATTCATTATATGATAATTGATATCAGAAAATAGTACCAACATTACACAAGCTTACATGTGACAAACTGGGGTGTCTGGTTGCAGGTCCCTTTGGAGACGTTCTCTTTCTCTTTAACAGCATGAGCTGGTTTGAGTCATATGGTAACTGATATTTCTGTCCAGAAAACTGAGCCAAAAGACCCTGGGGCCAGATTAACACACCATCTTACAACAATAGCTTCCCTTCAATTCTCCTTGTGTAAATTCCTTCTGGATGTTAAGAAATGCTGGCGGCGGACTCTCACTGTTTTTTGCCCCGGGACAAGGCCAGATGCAGAGAGGACGGCTCCGGACCGATGGCAGCAATTCAGGAATAACTCAAATACATGACATAAGAAAAATTTGCAATACAACAGGATCTGGGTTAATGTTAAGATCATTATGTTAACAAGAGGTGTGAGACAAAATAAAAATATATGTACAATTATATTTGAGTTGTTTTGGTAATTAAAGTAAAAATCAGTGATGTATTTGAGGCTCCTATTTTATTTAGTTTGACACTATTCTCCAGAGAATAGTGTGAAACCAATACTTAAAATAATAAGATAAAAGTAGTGAGGTTATGTGATGCATAATGTAAAGCACTGCCATTATCCTTATCTGCTTAAGGCTCAGAATATTTATTATTGTTGTCATATTTAGATTTTAACTGGAAGTGGGTGTGGTATGTGGTCTGGAGGTGGTTATTGTTGTTGTTTGTTCCCCAGTACTGTGGCCTGGAAACAATTAAATGAGAGGAGTTCTGGAATAAAGGTACTTTAAACTCAGGGTCTTACCGCAGTCGTGAACATTCAGTAAGTGGAATGTCTGATCCTTGAAAACTGACAACTAATTTGTAGCCAGCCTACGAAAGAAATGCATCTGTCTGTGGGAACTGTACACACCCCCGTATAGTCCATAGATAGACCGTATCCAATCACTAAGTGAAACACTTGGATAAGTGCATTAATGTAGCAGGGCATTATATTTTACTGTAAAAAGGGAATTTTTACACTACAACAATCAACAGTTTTTAATAACATAGCTTTATTCTTAACCTTAATCAGATGCCTTGTAGAACTTTAATAAGATATTAATAATTAGTCTTTCACAAATAAAGAAATTATTTAGTCTGGAGTTTACTAAGGCTATTAGATTTACTTTATTTACTTCATTTGACTTTTTTTGGTTTGGGAATTGTGAGCTTTGACAAGCTGTTCTTAAAGTCGCACGTGAAAGATTAAAACTATTAATTAATTAACTACTAAAATTAATTTTTTTTGTTTGTTTGTTTCATCCCAAAGGATCATGTCCCTGAAGCAGGCAAGCTTTCTACTAGCTCTTTTGCTTGTATTTTTTTTTTTTTTTTTAATTATTGTGTCCCAGTCCAGATTAAAAAGTCTGTTATAAGTCTACTGGTTATATTTTCCGCTTTCTACACTGACCAGAAAACATAATAATTGCAGATGGTCTACTATTATGTTTATGTTTTTTTCTAATATAGACAGAACCAGTGATACTGTTAAAAGAAACAGTAGTAGGTGAGAAAGATCTGTAAGGTCTGAGAGAGATCAGAAGTAAGAGGCAGAGCGAGGTCATGTGGTGGAGGGTCACTGATGTCACAGACAGACAAGCTTTTTACTGTCTCAGACAGTTTCACTGACTCCTCTAATGTAAACACGTAGCTTCTAATTGATGAACACTCACGAACTCATGAACATTGAAAAAAAACATGCATACGTTACGTGAAAGTGAGAGATGTAATACAATCACTGTTTATTCAAAGCTATCTCGTCTCTGTTTGTTTAACTCTGAGAAAGTGTTCAGCATCCTGTGTGTGTGTGTGTGTGTGTGTGTGTCTTACTCTGGTGACAGATTTGCACGCTGGTCAATCACCAACTGAGCTAAACACTCCATTAATCTTGAGTTGGCAAGGTGCTGACCCCGGCTATAGCCGAGCACTCCGAAACAGCCATATTGGAACATCGGGGGTCTTCCATGGTGAACTGTGGGTGAAACACACATTACACAATTAGGACATAAGAAATCGCCATAGCCAAGCAATAAGGCTCCAAACATTATTACTGTGTTCCTAATGAGCAGCGTGACAAGCTAGTAAATCTTGCATGAATGGTGGCCCGGACAAATTGGTGTTGCAGGCATATTTCAATTCATTAACTGACCCTTACTTTTTGTATAGGTGTCATACAGCTGCAAACAGAAATTGAACTGTTTTTATTTAAAAGGATGTGGGTGTGTTTAAACACTAAGATCATCATCGATCAGCTATAATATTAAATTCACCAGTCTAATAATGTACAAGTCCTTGTGTACCACAAAAACAGTTCTGACCCATAAAGGCATGGATCCGTAAAACTTCTGAAGGTGTGCGGTTGTTTAGTAGCTGGCTCCAACACATTAGCAGCAGAAGTTGTTGGGTGGGTCCTTTATGGAATGGCCTTGTTTTTTCAGGACGTCCCACAGACACTTGATCGGATTGAGATTTGGGGAATTTGGACACTGAGTCGACATCCTTAGGGTTTTTGTTGTCTTCCTCAAGCCATTTCTGAACATTTTGCTCAGTGTGGCAGGCAGGGGGCATTATTCTACTGAAAGAAGTCACTGTCATAAAAAAAATAAAAAAAAAACAACTGATGGGATGGAAGTATGATCTTCAGGGTGTACTTGGTCAACAACAATGTTTAATTAGGTACATGTCAAAATACCATTCACATAAATTGCCCAGTGATATACACCTAGCCATTCACGTAATATAAAAGAAACATAATTTATCAGACCAGACGGCCTTTTTTCCCTGCTTCATATCCAGTTCTGATTCATTTATAACAATTTGTACAATATTTGTATTACAATTACTTTTCTGTGGGATGGAACCAAACAAGCTAGACTTCGATCCCCAGGTGAATCAATAAGCTTTGGGTGGCCATGACCCTACCATTGGTTCACCAGTGGCTATTTACCTGTCAGTTGTTTTAATGTTATTGCTGATTGGTGTATGTGGATCATTTGAGTGTGTGTGTGTGTGTGTGTGTGTGTGTGTGTGTGTGTGTGTGTCCTCATTCTGAGATAGTTGATGTTTTCAAGTTACAGTCTCCCCCTCCTGTCTCTAGTGTGGCTTGTCTGTCGTAAAGTCTAATGGTTTCTCCAGGAGTGCTCTGCTGCTTGGAATGTGCAGCATACATCACAGTGTATCCAAACCACAAGGAATGCAGTGCTGCCTAATAGACAGTGACACTGATGATTGTTCTCTTGATCAGTTTTGTGGTTCTGCCATGGTTTAGCTTGTCTAGGAGACCATTTTCCAGTATTGGTTTGTTGTAACAGTAGATCGATTGCAGTCAAATGTCCACTATAGCAGAACACTGATGATCTGTTGTCCAGTTCTGCTGTCACTATGTTTACACTTGCATGACCTTTATCATTTCAGGGTCGGAAAGGGGTCAGGACTCAGAGCCGGAGCCTGACTCTCTAGCGTCTCTGGAGAGCGTCTGATGATAGAAACTATAAACCATAAAGCCATTCATAAAAAAAGGGATAATAAAGATAATAAAGAAGGAATAAGCAAAATATAAAACTAGTGGATAAATTGTTGAAAAATTTAAATCCATTACCGACAAATCAGCTTGATGCTCATGTTTTTTAAGCCATAATTATAATTAATTCTGTCAAATGTAGGACACCTAAAATACTTTTGATATTTATGTACACTTTTTTCTTTCTATTTGGTTGCCTGAGGTAGTGAGGTATTCCACATGGCTGGCACAGGAAGAACTGATCATTAAGACCTCCCACTGAGAGGATCAGCCAGAACTAACATATCATCTCATCAGGAACATGGAGACAGGGATGGATGATGTTCAGGAAGTATTTGTTTTGAGGGATGGTAAATCATAGGTTTTTTTCCCCCCAGGACTGGCACTTTCCCCCTAAGCCTTATCTCTTTTTGTCAGTGGGATAAGGTTTTAACTACCCTTCTGCCCAGTTCAGTTGCAAGACATTGTTGCTCTATCACCACTTTACCACCAAAAACAGTATGTCTATGAACTGCAAATGCTGAAGGTAATTAGACAATCAAATTAAAACAATGAATATTTACCCAAATATGTGTGTGTGTGTGTGTGTGTGTGTGCGTGTGTGTGTGCGTGTGCGTGCGTGCTTGTGTGCTTGTGTGTGTGTGTGTGTGTGCGTGTGCTTGTGTGTGTGTGTGTGTGTGTGTGTGTGTCTGTTTGCTTGTAGGAGAGAATGAGATTGTGTGTGACTGTCTCTTGTGTCATATTCCATTATCTTTGCCAGTTTTTTCTGTCACTGCTGTCTGTCACATCTTGATGGACGGATGGCTTTTAAAGCTGCCACCCTTCTGCTGGTTCTGTGTCTCTACAGCAACCAGCACATAACTTATTACTGGTCACGTTTCCAGACACATACAATGACTATGCTTTATAGTCTGTCAAATTTGAGAGCTAAAACAGAAATAAAACCTGTATGGTACAATCATATTTAAATTTATCTCAAGAAAAAAAAAGTCTGGGTGAAATAATTCTACTGTAAATGTTGTGATCTAATCACATAGAGCAGTGTGCAAATAATTATTTTGTCTCCAGATGATTGATGTACACTACACTACACTACACTAGTGTTTGCAAATTGGGTAGTGTGTGTGCGATTATGCCTTCTGGTTAGTTGGCAACCCATCCAGGGATTACCCCGGCTTGTGCTCTGAGTTACACAGGCTCCAGGCCCCCTGCAAACATACACAAGCACTAAGGCCAATGGATGATCTGATTACTACAACATACATCTTTTCAGATGTTGGTTGTACAGGTAGGTCAGTTAAAAAAAATTGTACAAAAAATGGTCGTACATATGTGTTAATAAAATGTGAATATGATTAGTAGTGATCTCATATCAGCAACACAGAATTTTTTTTCTTTTCTTTCTTTTTTTTTTAATGATGAACGTTTTCCATGCCTTATACTGTAGCATGGCTGCGTTCTCAATCCTCCAGCGAGTCAGCCTGAAAAGCCATATCAACGTTTTGCATCTTTAAAATCCGTTTACATGCTCACTAAGTGTTGGGCTCTGGAAACTAGGTTAGCTCTGCCAGCTAAAATCAGTCACAGAGATATAATTACACCATCATTTGTGCCGAGGGGTTGTGTTACAATTAATGAGTTTGAGGCACTGTGATGTATTTTTTTGTGTGTATTTAATTTTAGTCATTGGCACACGTGACCTGCATTCCACAACTAAACCAACACAGAACACCGGAAGTAAGCCTCAGAGAAAACAGTGGAGTCCAGCATAACTATCTGCACTGCATATTTTACTTCACTCGAGTCACATATGGAGCGAATTAGCATTCAGACCAGATTTCTTTCCCCCTGAATGTGAACTCAACTTGGCAGACTATCCTATATATTAGTTTGTACATGCAGCAGCATACAAAGACAATACAAAGCCTACAAAGTAGTGTGCATTTTTTTTTTTTTTTACAAAAAAACCTAAAGAAAAGGATTGATTGAGAAAACAAAGCAGCTTTGTGACACCGTTACATTGTTTCCTCTCTCAAGACAAGGCTCCAGCTGTAGGAAGTATTCAAGGTAACACACTTTGTTCTGCATCAAAATAGGAACTAATAGAGATTTAACCATCATCAAGTGTACAAGGGAAGAAGATATAGTACAATATAATAATTATTATACTGTACAATAATAAAAAAAAAATACAGTAATAACTGGCAACTGGGTCATGGGTGGCCAGGGCTTACTGGTGCATGTAGATCAAATTGATGAAAACTTAATGCTGGTTGTGAAAGAAAGGTGTTAGAACACACAGTGCGACATAGTGTTATGGTGGCAAAAGGGGGGCCTACCCAATGTTAGACGGGTGGTCATAATGTTATGGCTGATCGGTGTACACACACACACACACACACACACACACACACACACACACACGCACACACAGAGCGAGAGAGAAAGATCATATGTGTTTATTGCTGCTGTTTTTTATGGAGACCGATAGGAGGCGATCTTTCCCACATAACGCGCGCGCGCGCGTGTGTGTGTGTGTGTGTGTGTGTGTGTATGTGCAGTGAGCTCTTGGGCTTTAGGGAGGGAGACCATCCAGCGCTCCTACCGTTGTGTGTGTGTGTGTGTGTCAGGACTGAGCCATTGAGATTTAGAGAGAAAACAGGCCATATAGCTCCAGATGTGTGTGTGTGTGTGTGTGTGTGTGTGTGTGTGTGTGTGTGACAGTAAGTCTCTTAAATCCATTTTAAAGTATCCAGAGTAGTGTGTTTATTGTTGCCTGACAGACAGCGAGAATGATGGACTGCTGAATGGCGGCGTGATGTTACTTTGGAGCAATTAAATAAAAGCTACGTATATCCATCATATCACCAACCAGGATGAAATGCAAAGAATGAACGAACGAATTTGCTTAGTTTTGTGTAATACCAATGAATAATAAAATATTAACTGTTAGCTAGTTTGCTTAAATATAAAAATAATATAATATAAAAACTGCATCTAATACCAAATATAGACTTTTATCATAGTTAAAAAAAAAACAATGCATGTATATCTATAGCATTTTAAATAAAATATGTGCTGGACTGAAAAAAGTGTGCTGTCTATTATCGCAAAACTTTTTGAGAGTATAATTAATCCCTGTACATTATTGATTTTGTTTATTATTTATTATTTTTTATTTATTCATTTTCTATGCTGCTTATCCTGGCTCGCAGGAAACCTGAAGCATATCCCAGGAAACTATGGGCACAAGGCGCTGTACAATCTGGAACACACACTACACACTCCCTTATCGTTAACACACTACATGCAATTTGTCCAAACTGCATGTCTTTGAACTGTGGGAGTAAACCAGAATAAACTGAAGGAAACCCACCAATAACATGCAAACTTCACACACAAACGCTAGGCAGGAATCAAACCCTTGACCCTGAAGGTGCGAGGCCACAGTGCTAACCACTTCGACACCTTGCCGCCAGACTTAAATCAGATTGAGATCCTTAAACTGCTCAAAACCCCTCCAATGTGGCTGAATGAAATCAATTTTGTGAAGAAGAGTGGGCCAAAATTCCTCCACAACGATTTGAAAGACTCATTGCCAGTTATCGCAAAAGCTTGATTGCAGTTGTTGTGGTCAAGGGTGGCACAACCAGTTATTATGCTTAGGGGAAATTACTTTTTCACATAGGGCCAGGCAGGTTTGAAAAACTTTTTCCCTGTGATAAATTAAATAATAACTAAAAAAAACCGTATATTTGTATTTGTATTTCCTATTTATTCGAGTAATCTTTGTGTAATATTAATATTTGTTTGATGATCGGAATCATTTGAGTGTGACAAGTATGCAATAAAAAGATAAAAATCAGGAAGCAGCAAATACTTTTTTATGGCATACTCTGTATTAAGTCTAATATCCTATGAAGATTGTCAGTTTTTAAGGAATTCAAATTCCAGCACCAACATTCCAATATAGATTTTTTAAAAATCTGATTAATTTGAAGTCTCATTCAGGAAGAGATCGATGAAGATGACCTAAAGAGGGATGAAATGGAAAAAATTAGGAAAAAGATGAAGTATTAAAAATTGTAAAAAGTAAGAACACTGTTTTTTTCACTTGTTCATATTTCACGTCATATTTTACTCTAAAGCTGCTGTTGTGCAGCTCTAGAGTAGATTCTGAGAGGGTTTACTTCTCTTTTGAGTCTGTGTTATTTTTTTTTCTGTCTCTTATGTCTAAATGGTTAAATGATAAAACGTCTGAACTTGAGCATTTTAGACACGTGAAGCTTTTACAGTGCAATGCACTACAGGAGCAGCACAGACTGGCAGCAGAGATAGCATCCTAATGTTCTGATTAGGATTAATTGGATATAAATGAAGTTTTTTTCTGCAACCATGATTGAAATTTTATTTCACTGTAAATCAAAACTGTGTCAAAAATATCAATTTGTTTATTTTTTAAAGTGCTAGTTTACTTACTTAACTAACCATGCCACCTTTAAAAAAAAAAAAAAAAAATGTTTCTGAAAATAAGAGCATTTGTTCTCTACGTACATGCAAATGATGCCTCGTTGCACATACCCAGCCATTTTATGGTTAGTCTAACACTAACCATAAATTTTATGTTGCAATGCTATACAGAAACAACAGATGCAAGTGGCAGTATTTATTCTAGTTGGTTCACTTGACATTTGAAATAAGAAAAATATATGTAACCCAAACAAAACAATTAATTCACCAACCTTATTCACCAACCAAGCCACCTACATGTGCTCCAGCAGCTCCATGTAGGGCATACAGTACATAAGCGGTTTCAATGAGGACTCTTCCTGTCTTGATCCATATCTCTCACTTTTCGTTCCTGACTTAAATGGGCCCTCCCGTCATTGGGGCCCTTTGTAGTCAGTCCCACAACCTACTCCCCACCCCTACTATAATGTTAGTATTATTATTAACATTATCATTGTTATTATTATATATAAGTAATAGTACCAATTATGATATTGGCATTGAGTTTAATCATACACAAAACAATATATCACTATTTATATTCATAAGAACACTTAGGGGCTAACACACCTGATTAAGAAAGAATACAATAAAACACATATAAAATAAAATGCAACAGTCGTGCACAAGCTGTGGAACAAAGAGTGTGTATGAGGACAGCGGGGAAACTTGCATTATGCAGAAACAGATGAAAAAGAGCAAAATCAAGATATTACAAAGAAAAATCCATCAGATAATTATTTTGAATATGAAAGTGTGAGAAATTGGATGTGTGGCATGAAAGCATGTAAAGATGAGTGGTTGGTTTGTGAGTGCCATGTGAGTGCCATGCCGTGAGTTGGCAGCTCTGAACTAGTTGAGTGCAGATAACTGAATTTTTTCATCTTACTGTAGGTCAAGATGAACATAATCCTATTTAGAAAACCATGCCTTACATCAGTTAAAAGTAATTATTATGATTTAATAATAATAATAATAATAATAATAATAATAATAATAATAACATTTTTATACTGCACTTGCTTCAGGTTTAAATACCCAGGGTACACCTGGACAGGGTGCAGGTTTAAATACATATAAAACATCATAACATAAAAGCATGCAACATCAAAGCAATTGCAAATATATGTGAAACTTTCTTCTCATCAGCCTCTACATGGGGAAATATATATTTTAGACACATTTCTGATAGACAGATATTATCCTTTCTAAAACGGCCTTTAATTAAAATGAGTATGGGGCAGCACAAATCCTTCCCCTATGGATCTTTATTACTGCATGCTCCAGGAGGATGTGTAGGAATAAGGAATAAGGTCAGAAAACTAAAGTGAGCCATGGACAGCTTTGTAGTTAAGCATGATGATTTAATAATCAATACCAAATGAAGAGACACAGTACATGTAAAGATGTGAACAGTTTTGGATAAATTAATGCTTGTCAATAATGTAAATATTTACATTTTATTTAGCATTATAATAATTTAGGCTGGAAGTGACAAAAGTATGGACTGATTTTTCAGCAAAAGGCATTGATAAAAGTGCTTTAAATTGAGCAATGATACATAATTTTTTTTCTTTTCGATTCTGGACAAACTCTATTCTGAATTGGTTATATAAGGATAACTTTGGCAGCCGTGGCGCACTGTGACAAGGACAGGGGAGACAGTTTACACAGACCTAATGTGCATGAAATAGGGGATTAAACTTCAAGATGGGAGGAGATTAGACATTTTTGCACATTTTGTCGACTGCTGCCATGTCACTCTTCCTTTCTTTGAGAAGGCTTATACAAATGGCTTCAGTATCACACAATAGCCAGGGCTCCTGGGTCTTTAATAAACCAGCGTTATGAATGTATGTGTCTTAATGCACTGCTCAGGGTGTATGTGGGTGGTAAACATGGCCGGACAGAAAACTGAGCTGGAGCAGACAGAGAAGACATGCGGCTGGGGGGTGCCGATTGTGAATGCCCGAACTGTGTCCAGTTTAACAAAGTCACATTAAGCCGATTTTTTCTGGTCACCTTGACGCCAATAGAGGATTAGCTGTGTTCACATCGTCGCCCAATTGAGATCTTTCTCTCAGCCCGTCCGGGCCTTCTGTGCTAGGAGAAAGGGTATGCTACAGCCTGATTTGTACCAGCTACGAAAGAAGAAAGGATGAACCATCCTGCAGAGGACAAAAAAAGACATTAGCTCAGTTTTGCTGTTTTTTTTCCTGGCTCCTCTCTTCCAGAATTAAAACGATACCCAGTGAAAGGGATCAAATGAAGGATGATGTGATGAATGACAACATCTCTCTTTGCTTTTGCTCTTTCTTTCTCAGAAGACAACTGGTTCATATAACTAGGCTGAGAGAGTGTAAAATGCTATGATTGTTTATGTGTGTGTGTGTGTGTGTGTGTGTGTGTGTGTGTGTGTGTGTGTGTGTGAGAGAGAGAGAGAGAGAGAGAGTTA
>JAOVVB010000035.1:6165040-6180434 GCA_028570985.1 Heterobranchus longifilis
AAGTAATATCGTTATCGCAATATTCCACAACGTTATCGCATATTTTCCTCATATCATGCAGCCCTACAACACACTGACCGTCTCTCTCTCTCTCTCTCTCTTCTTTACCGTCTCCCGGCTGCAGTGCTCTGCAGGACGGACAGACTGATGTCCACCATTTAAAATGCAGTTTTGGGACATTTTGGAGTTTTGCATCGTCCACCAGCACCGGCCTCTAACAGGACCGGACCCCAGGGAAAGCACAACTTTCAGCCCGAAGAACATCTCCATGCAGCAACAAAGTCGAGTTAGAGAAATAAAAAAAATAAAAACAATCACAGGTCAGCCCGGTGCGGTGCTGGTGGACGATGCAAACATCCAAAACGTCCCGAAACTGCATTTCAAACAGCAGACCTCTGCAACATGTCCTAAGGTGCACTGCGGCCGCCGAGCGACGCCTCGGTGTAGCAGCAGTGTAGAGCGAGTGAGAGAGTCGGTGCGTTGTGCTAATTCTTGGCTCATTTGTGGTCTGATAAACGGTAAATTCATCAGTTACTGTAGCTTCAATCTGGTTGTCATGGTAATGGATTATGTCGGACTATTAACCACACCCCCATTCTCTGTTTGAGACGTTAACTGTTAAACAGGAAGTAACACTGGCTGGAGGCGGGCTTCAGACAGTACAAATAAGTGACGCTGAGATCGAGAAGTGGCTGGTGGATTTCCACTCTTGTTTTAGTCGTATATGCAGGTTCTATTCACTGTTGACCATTGGTATGATGAGTAAAATTCAAGCACTTTCAAGGTACCTAAACAAGAAAATTCCAGACTCTCAAAGCCTTTATCAACACTTTTAAATTGTTACAATAAATGCACTTGCGCACTAAATGCAAAAAATAAAGTTTACAGAACTCCTTTATACTCACAGCAAACAATGTATACCGTCACTTTGTTTATTTTAGCAGCTGTAAATATTAACTTTGATTGTATGTTTTGTTTGGTGTGAGACGCCAGGAGACGGCAAACAAACATTTCAAATATTAAAAGATTTTTTTGGTTTGCATGAGATGAAACACCTTGAAAATTAAGCATTTTTCAAGGAGTATATATGAATTCAAGCATATTCCTAACCTTGAAGACATAATGGTTGAAATTAAACATTTCCCAAGCTTTACGACGAACCCTGAAATGATCCGTATGTTACTCGTTGTGGTGACGGTTTGCCTCATACATGGCAATGCTGTTCCACTGACATATGCCACTTTTTACCTTAAAAAAAATGACATAATGCCTAAAGTGGCATACCACTAAGAATGGTCATAAGGCAACACTAAAATAAGAGTGGCCGTACCGGTGGAGAGTGGCATCTATCAGTGGCACACGAGATACAAGCTGTTTAGAAGTGGCACGCAGCAGTAACATACCATAATCATCTGTGGCATGTGTCAGTGAGACTTGGTATATATGCCAACAGGAAGCAAAACATGCCCTGCTGTTTATACCATAAGTCAGTACAACAGCAGCATGTGTCACTAAAACAGCCACATGTTGATATGCAGTGTCTCATCATGGGGTCTGTCTACAGAAAGTCAAAATGATAATATGGATAGTAATATGGATACCTGCTTAAAAACATGCATATAAGTGGATACAAATATATAAACAGACAAAGGTGATATGCCAAGATATGTCCTGATCAAACACAGTGTAAAAAGTTCAACCTAGTAAAAAAAAAAAAAAAAGTGAGTACCTGTTTCATTTTGACATCTCCAGCAGGTGTTGGTTTCTGTAAGGTTTAGATAAAATAAAAAACATTTGATATGAGACATCTGCCACAGAGTAAGAAATACAGCTCACGTGTAAGACCTCTGTATACATAGTTGTTGGTGTTTACATGACTGTTAGCTTATGATGCTAAAAGTCAAGCTAACAACTACACATCCATTATCGGACATAGCCCTGCGTGATTGTTCCAGTAAGAAACACAGTCTTTACCACTACCTTTCAATAACAGTAGGATACCAAATTAACTAGTTAACGCCAGCATTCAAACTAGGACTCAGAGAAATGCACAGAGTACACACGTGTCTGTGTTTATTTGATGCTACCTTATCTCGAAAGAACAGAACTTCACGTTACTAAACGAGGACCTCCGTAACGTTATCTGAGGACTCAAGCTAATTGGCCAACAACGTTTAAAAAGTATTAGTCTAACTTTAACTGTGTTATTTGTATCATGCCTCTGCCAGACAGCGGGGCATTCACACAGTGGCCTGCCGAGGACAGAGACAGGCCTTGTGGTGCTAACGTTAACGTTAGTTGTATCACACTGCTGCTAACAATAAGTTATCGGTGAATAGACATTCATTGGATGATTAAGATGTCACACATGTGTGATTTGGGTTTAGTTTCTGATGAGAATCCTGTCAGACTGAAGCAGTGGAAACAGATAAACACCACTGCTAACCTGTAGCCGTGGACTTCCAGGGACATACTTCAAGCTAGCCACAGAAAGCGACAGCATTAGCGGAAACTGCGCAATTGAGCCTTCAAATTAAAGCCTATAGTTTGACAACCAGCTACAACACTACAGTCAGAAATCACACTAAACATTAAATTGTTTAGTAATAATTGTAGGGTGTGAATATTCAAATATCTAGATTTACCATGTGTATCATGTCAACGTGTTCACATTTCAAAACATGAACTAAATATTAAATAGTAATTTATTTTGAAAGTTCTGTCCGGAAACTTATAAGTATTCTGTGTCTCTTGACTCTGGGGGTTTCTGCTTCTGTAAGCTAGCAGCTACCTTTCTCTCCTAACTCCAGAGTGTTCCGTAGAGACAGAAAGGGGTGAAATAAACGGTACCTTGCATGCTGCTGCTGTGTGTCTGCTGCTGGAAATGGTGGGACGTGGATCCCAGAGTGTTGCTGCCGTTGTTGGAGCTGCTGGAGTTGCTGTCAGGACTGGGAGTCGCCATTGTTGTGTTGGATTCCGGCAGCAGCGCCCAGGCTGCAGTGAAACTTCGCCCTCCACACGGGACACTGCGTCACATGAACGCAGCAGCTGCACCACGGCCACGTCTGTGCCGCTGCTGCCTTCACGGCCTGCCGGAAATATAGATATCCCGACTTCACAACGTACTTTTTTGACATATTTCAATGTAAATCAGCACCAGCACCTATATTATCTATACTCAGTGTCCCACTATGTTATTCAACAAAATAGTGAACACAAGATTTACTCAACACTGTTACTGTGTTGCTGTAGCACTTTGTTGAACAGATATCAGTATTATATTATATCTCACAGTTGCATTTATGTCACTGTTGTATTGCATTTAGCATGAACGTTTATTATTGACCTTTGAAATAGTAGTTTGACAAAATAACCTTAACTCAAGACCCATTTCATTGTCATTTGTATAGTCTTGGTCAGTGGATGGAGATGTATATACAAGAGAATGCCATGTCTATACCATATATAGACTATATAAAAGGTCTATACCATAGACTGTATAAAATGTCTATACCATAAGCTGTAAAAAAAAAAATAATAATAATAATAATGAAAAAAAATGTCTATACGATAGACTACAAAATATGTCTATACCAGACTGTATAAAATATGTCTGTACCAGACTATAAAATGCCTATACCATAGAGTATAAAAAATGTCTATGGCATAGACAGTATAAAATGTCTATACCATAGACTGTAAAAATGTCTACTGTATAAAATAGTTCTATACCTAGCTAGTAAATTGATGTTGAAATAAATTAAGATTGAGTTAAGATTATTTTACTTTTATTATTTAACCCCCACAGACCATTTCTTCCTACTATTCAACTGTTCATACTCCATACTACGTATCTTAGTGTTTGTTATGTATCTACTGTTTCTGGTCTGTTTTTTTTTCCACATAAATCAATGATTTATCACCACGTTGTCCTCTGCAAGCAGAAACTCCAGTGCTAATGCACTACCAGGGTGTCAGTGTGTTTTCAAAGTAATGCAACCTCAAGTGATAGAAAGCTTTTATCAAGCACTTTCCCATGTAACCTGAATGCAGCATAAGATGCCAGAGATGTGAATGTGACATTAGCGAGGCATAGAAGAGCAACTACTGCTGGTATCATTTTTATGCTTTTTTTTTTTTATTGTATGCATCATATTGTTTTACATTGTAAATCATACAGATTTGCACTTCTGATCTCCCCTGAAAACTGGGCAATGCATCAGTTCTAGTTAGCAATACACTGCAACGATCAAATTTCTCACGACATTGCACAAAACATTGCTCAGCAAATAACAGTATAAGAAAATCAGTTGTATGTGCAATATGCAACATGCAAATATGCAGCAATTGCATTAGAAAATCAACGCCTTCTTAAATGTGTGTAAAAAATATGCAAATTATAATATTCACCTCCAAATTAAAACACAATCAATATAGAAGATATATTTTCCACTTTGCCAGGGTTATAAATGATAAAAATGCATAAGTGCAATAGGTTATTTGAGGTACTGCATTTTCTCTGCGGAGGTAAGTGGACATGACACCCTGCATCTAAAAACACAGAGTGGAGGTTATGTGGTCAGTAGTTCCCACCTTGACCTTTAAAAGAACTAAAAGAATGGGAAGTTATAGTACTTCCATAACTGAAGAGTGTACATTTCTGAATGTTTTGTCATGAGAGAAAAACACAGAAAGCCTTAAAGTGACAACTTTTCTGCTTCAAATCATCATTACAAACTAAATGTTGATTGCACAATGTGATGCAACAGACTAATGACACCATCTGTGTTTAGATTGGTTGAGATTGCCACCGGGTACACTAAAATGGCATTTTTCAGTCAGACAAATCAGGAGAAAATTAACTTTGTTCGAGACCTTTTTTCTGTCTCAGCAACAAACTCTCGCGAGATCTGGCAACACAGCTAAGCTAAGGTCCGCGATCGCCACAGATTACTATTTGTTTTTAATGATAAAAATAGCTGTTAGCTGTGTAGATATCTGATGTTAGGAAAATAAAATATAAATAAATGGTGCAAATTTAACTTTTCATCCATCCACATGACATTTACTCCACTTTCAAACGAGACAGGAAGTGTGCACCTGTGTCACCGGCGGAGCCTGTACTGCCTTATCTTTATAAATATTGAATATCTTTGCTACAAATAAGAGGAAAAAATATGTATTTTTGATTTTGGGGTGAACTGTCCCTTTAAACGTTAGCTTATTGATCTTGACAACCTCCTGGTGTGAGACATTAAAAGGGGCTGCTTTTCTTTGTTTATCCGGCTAAGTTGTCACGGTGTTTTAAAATGTAATTATTTCCAACTCATTTTTGCATAGAAACCTAATTATTCACCGAGATATAAATTAGATTCCACATTCATGGAGACCATGAACCCCCTAAACTCCTGCAGGATGCTATTCACTGGCGAGCCTCTTTCTCTCTCCCCCGCTCCCCTTTTTCTCTGCAGACCACGAGATGGAGAGTAGCCACTGCAGCTGCTATTCACATCAAGCAGATAATTGTTAATGAAAAGTCATTGCGTGGCATTATGTTGTCCACAGGATCATTGTTCATTTTCCCCCCATCGCCATTGAGGATCTATACGGAGGACCAGAGTGTTTCCTTTGAGTTTTGGTATTCAGGATCTGTTGCCTGGTAACTAATAAAGGGGCAAATCATCCACTGTATTGGCCAAGATGGGCCGCAGACTGGCCCTGCACAACAATGCAAGGTTTGTAAAAAGGCGTTGAAACAAGTTAATGACGCTTGTTCAACAAAACATTAATGGACTTCTTCACGGTATAATATGGCATGGGATGTGAAGTGAATGAGAGGGGGGAACTTTAGCACTGCACTTTTACAAGTTTGTGTGTTTTTACTACTGGGAGGAGCTGGATGCACACACACACAAACACACACACACACAGACAGACACGCACACACACACACCTTTTTCCCCCCCATCTTTGATGCGATTGCACACACTCTCATACTCATACTAGATATGTTATTTTCCACAGAGGAGAACACACTTAGACTAACCAACCTCTGAAGAGAATACACCTTTTTTTTTCTTTAATTCCCCCATTTAAACTTAATTTTCATGTTATTGAATGGGCCAGTGATTAATTGCCCATCAACATGATTTGAAAAGGGGGTGAATAGTGGAGGGTAACCGCTGCACTATAAAGTAAAAAGGCACACAACATTGGAGAGAAAGAAGAGGCAAGTGAGAGGTGGGGCCCTGAGAGCTTTACACATTTCTGAAATTCTTTTTATTTTTTTTAATAATCTAAACGTTTAAACAGTGAGTGATATAGCACCGGCCCCATTTGTTGCACCGGCTTCTTAACCGAAGCGGACAAAAAAACTGCAGCCCATGTCACCCCGAGCAGAATAAAGGGAATCAAAGGATTTTTCCCTTAAATGGACTAATTTTCTCCTTGAATTATGAAAGTAATGGCTAGGTAACAGCCTGTGCTCAGTACCCGACGGCTTAATGCTTCCTAAATCCTTCCACGTGGCTCCACTAGTCCTGGCAATTAGGCCTCATTATAGCCTCATAAAGGATCTCATTTGTGGGATTACTTAATAGACAATGAAATTTTATCGTGCAGAATTATGGAAAAATAATATTAGAGCTCGCATGGTGTGTTGAGGGCGCGCGCCACGCATCATTCCGCCTGGTTTACTCCCTCTCTCCCTCTCTCTCTTGTTTCAGACTGTTATCTGTACCATAACAACTCTGCGTCTTCCTCGTCGAGCGCTGGATTCACTTTATTATAGCAATTACTGTCTGTGTGACAGACATGTTTGTTTTTATCATTACTATGGTTGGATTTTAAAGACTTTCTAATTCTTTCAAAGACTGCATTTTAGCTCACACTCCAACGAGTGCTTCAGTTTGTTGTAATCATTTACGTGAGATTTTTAAAGAAAAAGTGGTGAAATATAAACAAAAAGTGACTTCTATCCACAACAGGCATATTCCACTTGTGGAATACATGTTATTTCCCAGTGCTGAGATGTAACTAAATACATATACTCAAGTACTGTAGCCTACTTGTACTCTACTTGAGTACTTAAATGTTATGCTACTTTATACTTCTACTCCACTACATTTCAGAGGCAAATATTGTACTTTTAACTTCACTACATGTATTTGACAGCTTTAGTTACTTTTACAGATTCAGATTAATACAAAATATAACGATTATTCAACAGCCATCAACTAATAAATTATTATGCATTATTATAGATTAAGTTACCTGGCAGTAAAGTAAACTAGCTCCACCTTTTATGATGCTTACATATTAATGTGTCAATAATTATAATGCAATATGTATCATTTCTGCATTGTAAGTCATTTTATTTACTTTTATTATATTTTGATGTTAATACTTTTATGTACTTTTACTTAAGTAACGTTTTTTAATGCAGGACTTTTACTTGTAAAGAGAGTATTTCTCAGTGGTGGAATGTAACTAAGTAGCCTACATTTACTCAAGTACTGTACTTAAGTACAAATTCAAGGTACTTGTACTTTGAGTATTTCTATTTTATGCCACTTTATACTTCTACTCCATACATCTCAGAGGTATATATTGTACTTTTTACTCCACTACATTTATCTGATACAAAATATTATCAACAAGTAAAATATGTCATTACAGATTAAGCTGCACAGCAGTATATGAAGTAATTAACATGAACTCAGCCATTACCAGCTGCAATATAAAACTGCTGCATACATTAAAGTATCAATGATTATAATTCAATAATATTATTCTGAAATGGGCCATTCAATCTGCATACTGAGTAGCCTTTGCTACTGTATGTAAAGGCTACTGTATGTATATTTATATGCTTAAGTTTTTTAAAACTTTTACTTAAGTACATTTTTGAATGCAGGACTTTTCCTTCTAACAGAGTATTTCTACACAGTGTTATACTTTGACTGAAGTAAAAGATCAGAGTGTGTTATTTTGTGAGGTCAGAGGAGAAACTAACACATGTTGTGTTGGATGTGGAGCGTCTGCAGCACAGACCTGCTGCCGGCTCGCCTCTGTCTGAAGGTCCGAGGCGTTACTTGGCAGATGAAAGCAGAAGCTAAACCTACCGGTGACCCGCCCGGGGATCAAACTCGCTAATTATCGTCACAAGATGAGGGATTAACGCATTTCTGAAATAGCTGCCTGTTTACCCCCGCACAGACCGACCATTATAAACACTTTCTAATTGAATCCTAATCGCCATCAAATAACCGCAGCAGCCCAGACTCGCCATCACTTCATAATTCTTTAATTGCTGGAAGTGAAACCCCTGGACCAACCGGATTCAAAGTATGATTAGGCTGCAGAGCAATTAGTGCTTATAGTCGCGTGCACAATTCCTTCAATCGCATTTGGGTAAAATAAATCGACTATGGAATAAAACTAGGTCTGGACAGAGAAGCTTTGCTTTACATGCCAGACTTATTACGCAGTCTTGTAAATAAGCCGGTTTTAATTGATATATAGATGGAATAAAAAAATAAAGAAAGAATAAAGATCAAATCACTTTGAGTCAATTAGAAACTTAAACAGTCATTATTCTGTTAGAAGTTATAAGATATGTAGGTTATTTCTGTTTCCAATGCACCTGCTCCAGCTATTTCATCTGGTGTATTTAATACAGGTTTAATTTTTTTTTTTTTTTTTAAGTGATCAGAGTTTAAGCTAGGGGGCATTTCCAAATTACACTTTACAATTTCAGATTGACCAGTTCTTAAAAATCCTATAAATCCAAGTTCAACTTCAAACTATCAGATTTTCACTACACCATTATCGTGGTAAAACAAAAATCATTATATCTATAGAACATTTGAAAAAATTAAAATAAAATGCTAAAATGCATCTTTAACTTTGTTTACTGTGCTTTTAAATTAATTACATTCAAGTTCATGGAGGTGCAGAGTGTCTGTAACCACCTATTGCACACCATAAATACAAATTTTAGCAGCATGTTTGTAAAAAAAATAAAAATAAAATTAAAAAATCTATATATTCTTTTTGGTGCTGTATTTGGTGCCTTGTTTCAAAAATGATGGTTCAGTTATTGAATAGTTTGAGTCTGCTGAAAGCCAGTGCAGAACTTATTTCTTATATATAAGAAAATACATAAATATTATTAATGTGGCTGGTTATATTATTCCAGTGCTCAAGACTTTTCTAAATTCGGGGATAAAAAGAGTAAATCTGCAAGTTGTGATTGGAGGCCCAGGGAGACATCACGTGGTTTGGGTCGCTGACAGTATAAACCCTTGGGAGCCGGGTGCGCACGTGGGTGACGCTGCAGGGCCAACCCTCTTCGGGGTCCCTTTTGTTGGACCATCAAACATAAGCACCTTTGGAGATCCCGAGGGGTTCAGATGAGAAACAGCTATCATCTTGTGCACGGAGAGATCACTTATCAGCGGCGCAGCCATGTCGAGGTCTTTTTACGTCGATTCTTTAATAATCAAGGACACGGTTCGACCTGGACCAGTGGAGCATCCGGGACAAGACTTCCTCATTCCCATCAGCATGCATTCACCGAGCGTAATGACGGTCACCGCTCCGGTGTGCCCGTCCAGGAAAACGGGGACTTTCTGTGTTTGTCCGCTGTGCGTCACGTCCCACATCCACTCTTCCCGCAGTGGCATTCCCATGCTGAAGAGCCAGTTTCCAGGAGCAGAGGCGCAGTACTGTCAGAGGATAGCGCATCATCAGCAGTCTCCTGCACTCGCGCACCCGGGACATACACCTGTCTGCACGCCCACCTTCAGCGTCACAGATCCCAGGAGATACCACTGTCTTTCTATTGGTAAGCCACCTGTTTGCTACTCACAACTGTTCGGCACCTGTTTGATCGTCCTGCTACACTTTATGATGCACTTTCATGCAGTTAGATGGATGTTTGGCTTTTACGCACAATGATTTACGCGCGATGTTTTGTGCCATTTGCATCTGTGATTTAGACTTGCACTGATACTAAAAAGCTAAACGTCTTTTTTTTTGTCTCCCAACAGGCGCCTCCGAGAACAGCCACATACAGAATGGCAAGAGGATGCGCACGGCTTTCACGAGCACGCAACTCCTGGAACTTGAAAGGGAGTTTTCCACGAACATGTACCTTTCGAGACTCAGAAGAATCGAAATCGCCACGTATTTGAACCTGTCAGAGAAACAGGTGAAAATCTGGTTTCAGAACCGCAGGGTGAAGCACAAGAAGGAGGGGAAAGCCACCCAGAGGAGCGCGCACAGCGGGTGCAAGTGCACAAGCGGCCACACAGACTATTCAAGGTCAGAGGACGAGGAGTCTCTATCTCCGGCCTCAGCTTCGGAAGAGAAAGAGGTGTCACCCATCTGAGAGCAAACTCTCACATTCCCACTGCTGGCACTTATAACTCTGCCCTGCTGCAGTTATTATAGGTTACGGCATCACGCAAACTCTGGGCCAAAAATCTCCTGCATGAAGTCTGAGAAGAAGTGTTGAAAATGTCAGTTGTTCTTCACTTCATGTTATCCTGCTTTTAAATTAAAGGAAAATGTGAATACATGTTTTAACACTGTTGTGAAATATTGGGAAACTTGCCCTCGTGTTTGCCGTAATAATGATGTATTTTGATCCATTCAGGTACATACCCAGGTCTAATTATATAATTATCCCCAGTAAATGTTTTCAACTATTGCCTGATGTCCCATTACTGTCGGTGAGGTGGCGTGGTAATGAAAGCTCCTATAGGCCTAACCTGTGTGGATATACGCAACGATGTGTAAACTATGTATATGTGTATTTATTGTAATAAACATGACGAGTTGACCTAAGAAGTTGTCGATGTATTGATTTACTATGATCAATGATGTGTTCAGTTATATAAAAAAAAATTAAAAAAAGAAGGCTCTAATACTGCAAATATTTTTTATTTATTTATTTATATATTTATTTAGTATTTTATTGTATGTATTATTATTTGTATTATTGATAATCATTTATTTAAAATATATGTATTATTGCATCAATGCAAGTTTGAGAAACTTCAATTGAAATGGGTCACATATCAACAAATGCCTTTCATTATTGCATTTCAAAATGTATATAAATACTTTGCATAAACTATGATGCTTTATTATTACTATTACTATGATTATTATCAATGTATCACATTGCATTGATTACCAGTAAGCACTGGTCCTATAGTTGTAGTGATATACAAAAAAAAAAAGTATCCCCTGTATAATGTAGTGCAGAACTTTATATAATTTACATGCATTACATAGGAGTACATATGAGTGGACAAAATATTTGAAACACCTAAATCCATCTTACAAAAAAACAGACAGATTAATTTCGCTGACCGTCTCAATTAAAATCTAAATTTCACAGAGGTGCATCTCTATTTGTTTTCAATGAATTATACAGAACTTCTACTTTTCTGGCCACTCATGCGTAAAAGCTTTTTTGCACATTAACTATACGTGCAGTTATCTCTCACTACAGATTTTACAACCTTTCCAACGTTTTATTTTATCAATCGACAGCTATTATTATTAAGCTGTCATTAATATACTGGTAAAGAGCCAATTAATGCTCACTGTGCGTTTTTTAAACATTATGTAGCTCTCTATTTCCATACGATGATACAAGCTATTTAAATTCGAAATGGATGGAGTGAGCTATATGAAAGTGTAGCTGTAATTTCTCCTTAGATCTGACCACAAAAGGGTACCCGATAACGCCCCTGGGGAGCAGCCAATAGTCCATTAATGGTCACTTTTCAAAAGATTTTGGTTGTCCAAAGCGAGTTTAATTGCGTTTTCGGTCCCACGTTGGTTGATTATGCTGCCTGCTATTGCTCGAATCCACAGAACAAGGATATATAGAAGTGGGCAAAGGCTTTGACAGGTTAGATTGTCCTGCCTTGGGACTCGCATTTAGCCGGAGACCCCCCGACGGCTGTGTGCTCAGAGAGCTTTGAGAGACAGCTACAGGGTTCCTCCGAGCGACAGAGAACGATTTAGTCACTGTTTCATTAGGCACTATTTGAACCTTTCAACTTATGGTGAATTAAAAGGGGGCACGCTCAAAATGGAAAGACTCTGAGGGGGGATTACGTAGGAGGGGCCACTGGAAATTAGCTGACGCCTAATTTAACTCGTTTCTGTCAGAGTTTGGGATACATTCCTAATTGAGAGGGGAAGCAGGTGAAGTTTTGGTCCCACGCAGACCCATTCAGAGCGCGAATAAATGGTCCCCTTTCACATCCCGCTGGTGATCATATATTATTGGGGGGAAAGCCACCTAATGAATATATATTGAAGTTCCTATTAATCGAATTAGAGTTCCCTTGCAGGTGTGAAAGACCAATGCAGCATTTAAAGCGATTAACAATGGAATAAACCGCAGTTTGGAGAAAGACTCCCCCCTTTTCAGCCCCACAGGACGCGACCTCTGACTGTAAAGCCACTATATATATATACAATGGGCTGAAGTTCATTTGGAGAGTGCATCTATTTGTCCCAAACGGTCACACTAAAACTTCTGATCACGTTTATCAAACAAAATGTTTCAAATAATGCAAGGCAGAGTGTGCGCAATGTAAATGTCATAGATGAAAGTGAGCTATACCAACCAACAGTGCACAGAAAAAAAACGAGACCACTCCAAAGACGTCAGGCCCCGGCCACCATTGAAAATGTGGCAATTACGCATGACAAAAGACAATTAATAAGAGCGCTTTTCAGCCGGTTGCAGCTGCTGTCTCATGCGGAGAGATGGAGGCCAGAAGAAGCTGAAGTGCTGCTGTGGAAAAGGAGGGGAGCAGCGTTGTCTTTTCCAGAAGAGACGTCCACTTTACTAATGAATCAGCAATAGAATCCTGTCTGTCCCATCTAAAGCCTGGCTGACATCAGACAGTGTGAAGAGATCTGGAAACGTTGTTTATTTCTTCTGAATTGTACTACATTTCAGAAGTTTTACCAACTTTTTGTGCAGTTAAATCTGTGCATCTGAGACAGTGATGTGGCCTGCTGCTATCAGGACACAGATTTCACCTCTGGAGACCAAAGTACATTGAAAAATGTCTGAAATTCAGTTTTTTTGTTAACATTTGGGGGACTTATTTGCGAACATCCTGTCATGGTGTTGAAGGGTTAATGTGCGTGTGCACGTGCGCCAGAGGGTTGTTACTTAATCATAATGGTGACCCCTTAAAAGTAAGTCAAGTGGGTAAATCTTTGGCGTAAAGTTGCACACAGGAAGAGGAATATTATTCATTTTTAATTTATTTGTCTTTATTTTGTTTGGCTAATTGTCCTTGTTGCTTGTTCTTTATACTATTGGTCAATAAATGTGCTTTTTGGCTGTAAAATGATACAACTTCTCTTAATGGTTAGGTCCTTTTTCCAAAGCCTAAGTTTAGTTTGCACGTGCACAGTTGATACGTAGTGTCTAAATCTGTTACGGCTGGTCTGCTCTGTGTGAAAATTAAAATATATATCGATGCATTGCATCTTAATTCATCTGTTTTTGTTTGTATCCATTTTCTTAATATGTAACGTTTTTCGTTTGATGTATAAAAAGTCAAGCTCTCACAATACCTCTGAGATCTGGATTCTCTGCAGTCCATGCTTCAGGGAGGTCACCGCTCCTGAAAAGTACAGACGGGAGAATTATACTGATGTATTTATTTATAAGTTCTTTGTAGATAAATTGATAAGAGTCAGTAGTTTGGCTGAGAGGTGAACACTGGCAACACAGACAGATTTCAGCACGCTGGACAGCTCCCACAGGGACCGCCACCCGAAGGCCACCGACAGTCTCCAAACACGGATCACATCTGTATGCCCGCAGCACGCGCCGTCTGTGACGTGTGTCGCCGTGTCCAGGCCTGTCAGGTTGTACATGTATGTAATCTCAATCATGGACTTGCACGTGGGAGAGTGACAGAAATGAATTCATCATGATGAACTTTTAGACAACAACAAAGTGGATTAGCCAGGATATTAACTCCAAATGCGTAAATATTATTTACAAGTTTAAAGAGTAGCCTAAAAAAGTTTTTAAATGCTATGTCAGTGTTTCTCGGATATATAGGAAGGATGAAGCATGTGTCGAAAAGATCTGCTACATGCTCATTTTGTTCAACTTTAAAATTGAATTTATGATCATTCCTACTTGATAAATCCCATTTGAATTTATAGATTACAGAATAACATACTTATTTAGATACAGATTGTTTTTTCTCCAAAGCCCCCTGGTGGACAGCTTGGGGCACGTCACCATAAAGAAGATGAGTAATGCTGGTAAAGAGGACATATATAGTATATGATGTGCAGACATCCTGACTGTGAGGATTTGAAAGCTGCTGAGGTTTCCACATCCATGCAGCTCCATCTTTAAGTTAACAGTGTCAAACCACCATATAGGCCTACAGCACCACATGTGATGGCACTGTGGGGCACATTTTGGAAAGAATATTTGTAGAATATAACAATATAGTGCCTCATTATCTTATCTTAGTCAAGAACACAACTGTTGTGACTCAGCAGACCTTAATATAGGCATAATCATATAAATAGAACTGATGAATTATCATTCTTTATTGTAATAATTTGGAGAATACAGAGCTGGTTGGGGACTTGTTAACTCTGGTGTTTTTCTGAAGGCATGATATCTGCCTTTTATCATTTTGAATTTATTCAACACAAAAACATATAGGCCTATAGCCTATATTTTCTAAATGTTGGCCTCAAAACGGCCTCTAGAATTGTATTTCCCTGGATAGATTTTGTTTTGTTTTGTTTTGTTCTTTAAGAGAAAAGTGTCAAAAGAAGATCCCTAAAAGTGAGAACCTCAAACCGGTTTGAGGTAAGCTTTGCCTTCCGAAGTTGAGCTCCTTTGTTTGGAGAACAAGGACACTGTTCTTTTCGGCAACATGTGGAAGTAATTGCGCCAAACGGCTGCATGGAGCTGGGAGAGAGAGAGAGAGAGGGGAGAGAGGGGGGAGATGGGGGTGATCATCGGCCCCGGGGCTCTGCTGCTCCATGCAGAGGCACCGGTCTGATGCCCCTCTTCTGCCCACAGATAGGTGATTCATAGCGGCCCATTATTCTCCTGCTGCCCATCAGGAGAGCCCCGGGGTAAGGGGGCTGGGGTAAAAAAAATAAAAATAATGGCTGTGTGCTTCAGGACTCGGTAAACAGCTGACGCATGTGTGCCAGAAAACAAGAGTCACATTCTGTGTTAAAGAAGAACTATCCTGATGGTGTCATTTCTTTCAATAAAATATAAGGGAGAAGTGTGTGTGTGTGTGTGTGTGTGTGTGTGTGTGTGTGTGTGTGTGTGTGTGTGTGTGTGTGTGTGTGTGTG
>JAOVVB010000035.1:6199795-6209945 GCA_028570985.1 Heterobranchus longifilis
TCTTAAAAAAATAGTAGCATAACTGTTATATATATAGCCCATGTAATCTGTAATACAAAATAGAAATCTGTCAATTGTTTTCTCAGCAAAAAGTCAGATAATCTGTTCATGAAATGATATAAAAAGTAGTGTTTTTTTCTTATCCTTACACAAATTACCCCAGGCAAATTAGTTGATTCTGATGAGACGTATGACAACATGGTAAACAATTCCTCAGATGCTATTTAGTTTTTGTATTTTCTTACAAAACATTGACCTCCTCAAATGTTTTACCTCAGACCCTCAAGTTCCATTTGTTCCTGATGATTCGGCCGAGGATTTCCAGTATAGCATTCCTTGCCGTGTTACAGATCCCCAGTCTGCTGTCATTCTACGGAGTCTGACAACTGGAATTGAGCTCTCATCTCCCTATGATTTGAAGTTTGGATTCATGGGTGTCTTTTCTCCTGGTCAGTACGTGTGTGAGACGTTTGTGAAGGGTGAGGTGGTCAGGAGCAGGGTGTACATCGTGACGGACAGTTCAGGTAAGCTTAAATCCACATTCCAATTAGAGTTTATGAGTGAGTTTGATTATGTATACTAACTGTGAGTGTGTATGTGTTGCATTCTGCTGTTTCAGATTTAGGTAGGATGAAGGACTTCAGTGTGGAGCTGACAGCCAGTCAGGACGAGATCAAAGAGGGGGAAGCTTTTAATTTGACCTGCACAGTTCCACCTGGTTCTGACTATTTCCAGCAATGGTTGCATCCCAGTAGAGAGGTGAAGGAATTTTACTTTTCTTTTACACCCTTGCATTGTCCCATTCATGAATCCTGTAGTACCTTGTTCTTTCTTCATTAATCTGCTAAAGAGAAGATACATATTGAAAAGTACTTACTTTCTTAAGGATATATGTTTTAAAGCAGGCATTTTTGCATGTGTAAGTGTATGATCAAGAGAGAGAGAGAAAAAGAGAGAGAATGTGGCTGCATGTCAGTAAAAGATTAAAGGAGGACTTGTAGTGCTGACCATTTGCTCGAGTGTTTATGAGGGAGTTTGTCAGAGTGTGGGGTTTGGGGCATCACCCAAACAAACATACTATAGCAAACTCTCTGTATTGTGTTCAGAATGGTAATTATGGGAAATTCTGATTCTTTGTGCACTGGTAGCCTAAATATACAGCTGAGCTTTGTGTGTGTGATTGCTTTCATTGACTTTTGGGATGGATTACTAGAGAAACTCCTACAAGAAGCACCAGAGCTGAGATAGCAGCTCTTTTTCAGCCTCCTGGACAGATTTATTCCTGCTGACAGATGCACGCTCTCCCAAGCTTCACACAATGAAGCCAGTGCCAAATCGAAAGAAAGACTAAAGCAGATCTTTTACACAGGATTTATTTTTACTTAACTAAGCAATATGACAGAATGTATGCAAACTTAATATGGACTGTTCAGTATATCCGTATGAGTGAATAGTTTGTATTTCTCTTTCACTTTAACCCATCCCAGGCTATAGGTGCTATTCAGAAGAAGGAGACCTACCCTGATAAGGTTTTGTACATCCTCAGCATACCGCGTGCCTCAACAAATGACACTGGCTTCTACGAATGCTCAGTCACAGAGCACTCCAGCGGCAAAACCCGCTCCTCCAAAGTCATCGTTACTGTCCATGGTAACAATCTGCCTTTTGCTCGATTATCCTTGCACCTCTGAATAATTCATGCAGAGCTACTAGGGGAAATGGGTTAAACAGATGTGTACAGGGGCCTGACAGACCAGCCAAACATCAAAGAACCCGCGACAAACAGAGTTTCTCTGATTGTACCTTTACTTCTCAAACAAACAACACAAAACCTGCAGACAGACCATCAGTGCCTATATAACATGAATTGTCATACTATGAGGGTATAGTAACAGATTATGTATTGATAATCCAAGGCACAAACCATGTAACTTCAAGTCAATTTTTTAAATCTACAAACCAATATACATCACAGTACACCACCTGTCAATATCATTATCAACAGTAGATTTGACCTGCTGTTACTATATAATATTTATTGGTGCTTTAATCTCCAGCACCACCAAGTCCTTTAACCCTCTCATGGTCCAGAGGTGCCGTATCATGGCTGGCCCTGTTCTGAAGTTTTGGGCAAGCAGACTATCCTGTATATCACTTTTGTACCATTTTGCTGCAAACTGTTTTTGTAGCTCTAGCTACATATTGTGTCCAGAGCCAAATGAAGAACTTTTACTTCTGCTAGACATCAATTCAGTGCTAATAGAGTTTGACTACAACATGTAGGACATACCGAAAACACATCAGGTTGTAATTGGCAAACAAAGTTTTATAATATTAAAAAATAAATGTTAGCTTGGTGTAGCATGGCCCCTAGATGTTTTGTTGACTATCTCATTTTCATTCCTTTGTCGTCTCTCTGGGTTACAGCGGGTTCTTTTGTTACTCTGGATCACCCTGGGCTTGGATCGGAAGAAACTGTCTATGTCCTGGAGGAACTTGAAATTAGAATTTACCTGAGTTCTGATGCTGTTCCCAAGATCACATGGTTCAAAGATGGGAATGTATTGAATGCTAATTATATAACCACCAAGATGACTCCTCTACCAGACAACAGGTAAAGATAGCCACAATAATGGAGAACATCACACTTTCACACTTTCATTCACAGTGTTTTTGAGTCATTCTTTAATTTGAGGTACATTTCATGTCTGTTAACGATAAGTAAATATTTTCTTCAAAAATATCATATTTTATTCATTAAGGGTAAAGCATGTTATAATATTACACAAACATCATGTGCATGACATGTTTCACTTAGCTTGAAAATTGTCATAATGTTGCCAAATTGAGCATTTTACCATGTCCATTTTTTCAGATGATGGTTTATTGTTCAAAGAAAAAAATAATAAAGCCATAAGAGTAAACAACAACTTTATTTTATATAGAAATATATTTCAAAAGTCTAATATTTATAAATAGATTTTCTCATTTAAATAATTTTAATATTTTAATGTATTAATGCCCACAAAGGTTAATAACAGAACTCAGTCCTGTAACAGAAAAAAATAGTCTCTCTCTCTCTCATTAATTTCATTCTTCTTTTTAGCGTACATTTTAAACACACTGTGATAAGTGTCCTTTTTTTTTTTTATTGTGAAATATTTGAAATCTATAATCGCTGACTGTTATTGAGTATGTTAATTGACTATAATTGTCAACTATGTTACATAAACAGTTATGGTTTACAGATTCTTTATGATTTTAATTCAATAATTTGTTAAAATATGATTTTGAACTGTTCATGGAAATGAGACATGGTCAGCCAGGCAAGTCCTAGCTCTGACAGTATGGGTCAAAATGAGGAAATTATAAATTGTGACCCAGTAGTAGTAGATAATCAGTCATCATTCCTAGAGTTATCAGTCTACACACACTGCCTAGCCAAGAAATGTCACATGACTTAAATTTTTTTGCCTCATAATGTTGCTGAGCCTAGACGTGAGCAACTGAAACAATGTCTCATAACACATAATGCGTGATCGGCGCATCACTTCATCCATTGCTTTAGCACTTTTGTCAGGATATTAACTGCTGATTAAGGATTTTGAGTGTTATTAATTCTATGTGAAATGTATTTCTACTGAAATTTGACAGCGTCTAGACAATATTCTGTATTTCAAGGGTAAGCACCATTCCCTTAAAGTCCTTGTCTCTTTCATGAAGGTACGAGAGTGTTTTGATTCTGGAACACCTTCTAGAAGATGACAGTGGAACATATAAGATTGTAGCATCAGTTGGTTTACAGAGTTCAGAGTTCTCCTTCAAACTCAATGTTAAAGGTAACATTCTAAATCCATTTCTTGTGCTTTATGCTGGAGATACTTTATTCTCAATTCAAACTGAATAAGGTGCTTAGTGATTTTGTGTGCTTGTATGTGTTTTCATCTTCAGATGATGAGCCCCAGATAGCACAGTTCATGCAGACTCCTGTAATCTGGCCCAGAAGAGAGTCTATGGAGGTGTTCCTGAACTCCATGTTTAGACTGACATGCCGGGGCCAAGCAGAAGTGGCCTGGGAAACTCCTGTCCCCCTTGACAATGAGAAGTTATATGACAAGGGAGGTCTGTTCGTCTCCACGGTGACTGTGGACACTGCTACAGTGCTACACACAGGAGAATACACGTGTCTCTACAAGAATGGGAATCAGACAGACATAAGCAGCATCTACATCTTTGTGCCAGGTATGGAGAAACAGACAGAGAGAGGAGACTGGAGACTGTGATTATGTAAACTTGCATCTTGCATTGGTTATGTAAACTGATATTTGACTATGTTTGTCTATGTTTGTTTTCTTGCTACAGATTTGACTGAATTTTGCTTTGCTTGTTTAGAATGTGGCACCATTTGGCTGCATCGTCCTGTTTTGCAAAAAAAGCCAAACTTTCATTTGCTCTCTCTCTCTCTCTCTCTCTCTCTCTCTCTCTCTATCTCTCTCTCTCCCTCTTTCACCTCCCAGATCCCAACATGCTGTTTGTGCCCCTGCTGCTGCCTTATGGGCACCATGTGCTGAAGAGCCTAGAGGAGATGGAGATTCCTTGCCGCGTGTCTGATCCAAATGCTCGTGTGAGCTTGCTCCATGTTGAGACTGAAAAGGATGTGGTTGCCCACTATGACAGCAAGAGGGGTTTTCTAGGCAACTTCACACCTGGGACGTATGTGTGTGAGAGCGATGTGAATGGAAAAATGCATAGAAGTGAGAATTACATTGTCCATGGTTGGACAGGTAAGCATATCCGGTATAAAAATAGTATATTACATAGTAGGATGCATCACCTTGAAAAGGTTCAAATATAACATTTATGTTGCTTTTTATTCTTCTTTTGTGCTTTCATCAGGGGGCTCAGGGTTGCATGTGGAGTTGAAGGCAGAGAAGAAGGCTTTACTGGTTGGGGAAACCCTCACAGTAAACTGTATAGCCAGAGGTAGTGATTTACTGGAACAACAGTGGAAGTATCCTGGAAAAGTAATAAGAGACAACACAGTAAGCATATTCTGCATATGTGCAGTAACTGTGTAATATGGTCTCAAATATTTCAGTTTAACACTTAGGTTGTAAGTTGTAATATTCACATTTTCTTCAGTGAATTAATCATAGTTGTCTCTTTCTGTTTGTCTCTGTCAGGTGGATGGTGCTGAGATGACACTAAAAGAGAACAAGAAAGATGTAGTAGAGATCTACTACACCTTGACCTTACCTAATGCCAAAACTAAAGACAGCGGACATTATGCCTGTTCCATCACTGACATTACGAGCAACGAGAGCCAAACCAAAGAGCTCAACATTACTGTCTACGGTACCAGTTATAAACTTTAATACACAGTTTTATGCATGGTACATACAGCATACTGAATACAGTATACTGTACAGACAATTGACAAAGGACAAAACAGCTGACACAGGGTTATTTTGGTGGTAATGTTTCCCTCCATTTGTCTTATTAGAGAAAACTATTTTTGCAAATCGATAGAAAGTACAAAGGCATCTTCATCTGAAGTGCATGCTCTCATGGCAATGCCTTCAATTATAGGCACAAGATATGTTAAAATAATGTGTATTTTGTTATAGGCTTCACAGTCACACTCAGTGGAATACAAGGGCCTGGAAAACAGTAGTTGAGGGAATATGTTTTAGGAGAACATCGTTTTTATCATTGCAGTACAGGTACAAAGACATAGGCCTACATTTGGACAACTCACATCCGCATTTCTTTTAATTTGTCACCCATCTGTTTGGTCAAAAGTTTTGAGACAAAAATGAAATTTAGTGTTTTAATGGAATTCTTAATTTTTTTTAAATAACAAAAATAATTAGGGCGCCATGGTGGCTTAGTAGTTAGCACTGTCACCTTGCACCTCCAGGGTCCAGGTTCAATTCCCACCTAGGGGTCTGTGTGCATGGAGTTTGTATGTTGTCCAAGTGCTTGGTGGGTTTCCTCCCACAGTCCAAAGACAGGCAGATTAGGCTAATTGGTGTTCCCAAATTGCCTGTAGTGTGTGAATGAGCATGTGTGTGTGTGTGTGTGTGTGTGTGTGTGTGTGTGTGTGTGTGACTGCGATGTATTGGCATTCTGTTCAGGGGGTACCCTGCCTTGTGCACTAAGTTTACTGGGATAGGCTCCAGGCCCCCTGCGAATTCTGCATAAATGATATAGATGATGTGTGAATCAGTGAGAATAATTAGTTCTTTTATAAAAATGAAGTTGCGATACACCAATCAGTATTTAGTTTGAAGTCCTTTATGTTTCAAAACCTGCTTGATCTGGCTGTCAAAATGGCAGCCAAAGTGACATGGAATATCTTGTCCTAACACTATAGGTCACCACTCAGTCAGAGCAATTTTTTGACTCTCAAAGATTTTTGCGTATACACAAAACAAGGGACTTGAAGTATGATAGAAAGATATAAAGGTTATGGTATTATTCATGTAACATGGACGACTTGCTGCATTTGCACAAAAACTGAAAGTATTGGTAAAGATTGATTTATGCAAATGTATGCAGAGTGTGTAAAAATTACATAATGGCCCTCTTTCAAACTGCCATCCTACTGTACTGTATGTGAACTCTACTTTGACTAAAAAGTGTTCGGTGCCACTTCATGTCTCTTCTTTGCAGAATCTGTTCCATCATGAATATTATAATGAGTCCTAGTCATGTGACATAGAGTGCCATTTGGAAACATCTGGAAGAACTTGCACATTTAAAAAGAAAGCAGTTTTTCTATTTTAACAAATTAACTTTGATGCTCTGAGGTAAAATTTAAGCTGAATGCCTTTTTCAGTAAGTAATCTAAGTAAGTAATTGGTATGTGTGAACAGAGAAGCATTTGTGTGTGAAACACAATGTAGCTTTCTCTTTGTCTTTATAGCCAACTTATAAAAAAACAGTTGAGAAGTGGGAACATGGCGAGGAATGCAGAGTTTATTTATTTTGCTTTGTTGTTATAATTGTGAACTGAACATACTGTTCCTGTTTGCTGATCTATCCTTTACTCTTCTATCCCAAACGCTTCAGAGACGGGGTTTGTGTCTTTAACTCCAATGCTCCGGCCTGTGGAGACAGCCGAACTGAATGATGTTCGCGAGTTTCAGGTAGACATTGAGGCTCTTCCTGCGCCCAAAATCACATGGCTAAAGGATGGCATTGTTTTGGGTGATACCGCTGCAGAGTTCACTACCTCCCTTCGGATGATCAGCGAGACAAGGTTAGGCCACACAATTTTATGTAACACATGCCTTTGAGTGAGGCTCAATAACTCATTGCAAAAGAGATTTAACTCTTAATGTGACTTAGTTTAGGAACATCCAGTTCATGTATTCATATTCACATTCATGTTACCAAGGGTTTTTGTATAGAATGTGGTCATTCAGTTTTACTAATAATTGTAATGTACCAGCATACGCATAACCTGTGTGTGTATATATGTGTATGCATATAGGTACCAGAGCACTCTGACTCTGATTAGAGCTAAGACTGAGGACAGTGGCAATTACACGGTACGAGCCGAGATAGGCAACCAGAGCGCCAGCCACTCGTTCAGCCTTCAGGTCAAAGGTAAAATCCAGGAAAGCCTCATCATTTCCCCAGCGTTTTTGTCTTCACTTCTTCTGAGTTCTAAGGTGTTTTAGTCGCAACTTTATTTTCCTGCATTTGCATGTGTTTTCTTCTATCGACTGTTCATGCATTCTTTCTTTCTCCAATCTGTTTCTGTTTTGCCTGCATTTTCATATATGTTAGAATTTTAGATTACCTTTCTCTCAAGTTGTTTTAATAGTTCTGGATGTTTTTGTTATATATGATTTCTTAAAATACTGTAAACATCCTGACCGATGTAGGTGCATATACAGTATCTGCAACATCTGCATCTCTCTAACAGCACTGCTTTCCTGTGTGTGTTCCATAGTTCCCGCTGTAATTGTGGACCTGCTGGACCTGCACCATGGATCAGAAACCGGCCAGGCTGTGGTGTGTGTTGCCGGAGGATCTCCTGTCCCTGAGGTGGAGTGGTACATCTGTAAAAACATTAAACAGTAAGTATGTCTAAGACTTGCTCCTCTAGCTATACTGCAACAGTTCAGTAATGATCTGTTCCTTTTGCTTGCTTTTACCTGCATACCCATGCCATTCACCCCTTTTCCCCTTCTTTCTCAGGTGTTCCAATGATTCATCCGAGTGGTCACCTCTTCAGACAAACTCCACTGGCATCACCATTGATACACACATAGAGCATGACAACCAGTTGGAGAGTCAGGTGATTTTTGGACATCTGGAGAACACGCTGGCCGTGCGCTGCCTGGCACGGAACGAGATGGCCGCTGTGTCTCGTGAGATCAAACTGGTGGCCAATGGTGAGATTCTTTATCGTGTTATCACTCTCATCGGCTGACTGCATTTTTTTTTTCAAGGACATAATGAAATTTAATTAATTTTGCAAATGATTTTGTGCAATATTTTATGACTCATAAACCCTACTTTAGAAAATATTGCACACAATCACTTGCAAAATCAATTAGCTCCAGATCATAAAATTAGCCACATTAAAGACATAAACCAACCTTGACCACTGGTTCTCAAAGTGGGCTCTCAGGAGTTGGTGAAACAACAAAAATCTCAAGTGACATGATCAAAGCTATCATACTTAGGGGTCCAAGAATCAAAGTTGACTCCAACTCCAACCGAATGTGTTCTGATGATAGAAAATTTAGATATAAAAGCTCAGTAGGTGGCACAATGGCTTAGTGGTTAGCCCGATGTCTCCAGGCTTTGAATCTCGCATGGAGTTTACATGGAGTCTCTGCGTGGAGTTTGGATGTTCTCTCCATGCTTTGTGGGTTTCCTCCCACAGTTCGAAGACATTCAGTATAGTCTGATGGATTGTTTTTGAATGTGTGTGCTTGTGCCCTGTGATGGGTTGGCAGTCATCCAGTGGGTACCCCAACTTGGGATTGGGACAGGCTTCAGGCACTCTGTGACTGTAAACAGTATAAGTGGTATAGATAAAGGGAATGAAGGGGTCCCTTGCTACAACAAAATTGAGAACCACTGGCCTAAACAACTAAGTTTATTATTTCAGTAGACCTGGTACTTTACTCATCTCAAATGTAGAATGTCAGCACACCAAATCATCACTTTCCTCACTGTTTATAAGTCAGTTCATATTTATGCCATTGTCATCTCCACCTAGTTTTTTCTATATAGAATTAGGTCTTGGTGTGTGTGTGTGTGTGTGTGTGTGTGTGTGTGTGTGTGTGTTTCAAGCAGGGAAACTCTGCTCTACCAAAAGTTTCTCATTGCAGATAACCCTTACATCTGTTAGCATCATTCTCTCAGGCTCCACGTGTAGTGAATTCCTGATAGGTCTCCCGTCACGTGTCACTAGTAAAAGAGAAATCCATATGCCATCTACCCGTTTGGTTTCTCCATTCTGTGTCCGCAGGCCATTTTTTAATAGCTGAGTTACCCTGTAAATTGTTTAACCAAATTCAGTATATCGCTTCAAGATCTATAATTTCAATGAGTTAAGTAATGAAGAAATTTAGACTTCATTTGTACAGACTCATCATCTATATCCAAAGACATTCTTAGGTTAGCCAAATCACTTCTTTCAATTCCATAGTTTAAAAGATTAAACTATAGTATGAAATTAGAGTTTGCTCTTACAACAGTGGTGATGATGTGTTCAGGTCCGCACTCAGAGCTCACTGTGGCGGCGGCTGTTCTGGTGCTGTTGGTTATTGTCATCATCTCACTCATTGTGCTGGTCATTATCTGGAAACAGGTACACACTTCCACAGTCATACATTCATTTTCTCATTTATTTGCTCATTTTTTCACTCACTCTCTCACTCACACCATCACAACACTATCATCGTGCATTCATCCTAGTGCCTGTTCACATTTAATTAATTTACTACTCTGCATTTTTCTCACATGTGGACATTTTCACTCATCTTATAGTATGTGGCATTGAACTCTGCAGCTCAAGAACTTAACAATCTTGTCTATTCAATTCAACTCAATTCAATTTTATTTGTATAGTGCTTTTAACAATTGGCATTGTCCCAAAGCAGCTTTACACAATCAAAAGAAT
>JAOVVB010000035.1:6210021-6223096 GCA_028570985.1 Heterobranchus longifilis
AGTGCTTTTAACAATTGGCATTGTCCCAAAGCAGCTTTACACAATCAAAAGAATTATTTAAAATTCTGCATATGCATTTCAGAAACCACGTTATGAGATCAGGTGGCGCGTCATTGAGTCAGTCAGTCCGGATGGGCATGAGTACATCTACGTGGATCCCATGCAGCTGCCCTACGACACACGCTGGGAGTTCCCACGTGAAGGCCTTGTCCTTGGTGAGTCACAAACACACAACCATGTTCTGCCCTCCTCCTCTCTGGCTGTTTGACTTGTTGGGATGTAATCTATTGGATTGTGGTCAGGTCAGGTCAGGTGGCTTGTTTTAGCCTGCTGCGGGTGCTGCCTTGTGATACCAGCATTGTAAAGATGTGGTGTGCGTGTCTGCTCAGCGGTTGCCTGGTGGGTTCACAGTGGCTGTAATGAAAGCTGGTTTTTCTTTAGCTATAGTGGTGTAGATGAGCAATCACAGATGTCATTTTGGCTAGACATGTGTAAATCAGAACCGTTGGAGACACCAGACAGCCTTAAAAGGCATTTTATCTGAATGTAGAATTTTTTGATGGTTAAATGAAACCTATTTAAAAAGGAAAAGAAGCAGGGATTTTAAGGAATAAAGGAATAATCTATGTGAACTTTACAAACACAGAAAATGTGAATAGAAAGCAATGTGTTGTGAATAAAAGACTTGTTACTTGGTAATGAATGTTACCTGGTGATGCTTTCGCTTACACTTGAAAGGAAACTTAATAAGCTGGTTTCCTGAAATGCTGCATTCTCCCGAAAAATCACAACCCATGAACATAGGAATGTTGCTCAAACTCAGAAAAAATATATCAGCGCAAAATCTGATATGAGTGTAGAACAACACACAAACACTTTCTGCTTCAGATGGAATTTACATACCAGTGACTGATTTGGTATCTAAAACCAGCCAGTACACATCAAATACATGGCTTAAAGGTGGAATCAATGGATTGTGTCTCAAGTGTCATTTGGTATTGTTTGGTATGGTCCCCTCACATTCCAGAAGCCGTCACTAAAATAACGGCTTCATAATCTCTCCCTAAATAGGAAACAGCGCAAATCCTGTGGATTACCAGCCTCAAGGGTTTCATGGTCCTGATTTGATGGTCATGATTTACATGGTCCTGGTTGCACGAGAATTCAGGAGTGTTTTTCAGGGTGTGGCTCTGAAGGAAATACTGTAGGGAGGGATTACATTTGTGTATGTTTTGAGTTTCAAAACAGCCTCGGCTAACTATCACCCAATGCACTGACCATATCGGTGGAAGGTGTGAAACTTTGCATATGCTAACAATCATATGATTCCCTGTGTAAATGTCTGTCACAGGCCGTATTCTGGGCTCGGGGGCGTTTGGGAAGGTGGTGGAAGGCACTGCGTATGGACTCAGTCGCTCTGGGCCGGTGATGAAGGTGGCAGTCAAGATGCTGAAACGTAAGTTAATAGGGCAAAGAAATATGCCTCATCAAATATTCTAGCTATATTTGGTAAACACGCTGTAAATTATCTGGCAGATCTTGTACATGATTGGGTGATTAGTTGATTGCTTTTTTTTTTATTATTGGTTCTTCAGCAACAGCTCGCTCCAGTGAGAAACAGGCACTAATGTCAGAGCTGAAGATTATGACTCACTTGGGCCCTCACCTTAACATTGTCAACCTGCTGGGTGCATGCACCAAATCAGGTACAGAAAGCGCACAAAATAGGTATACAAAACCTGTATGCACAACACTGATTCATCATTGATCTGTCATCTTTGTTTATAGAAACATTTTGTAAGACTGAAATCAGAGTGATTGGAGACATGTTTTAACCTCTCTCTCTCTCTCTCTCTCTCTCTCTCTCGCTCAGGTCCTATCTATATCATTACTGAGTACTGCTTTTATGGAGACCTGGTGAACTACCTGCATAAGAACAGAGACAGCTTCATGAGCCGACAGACTGAAAAGGGCAAGAAGGAATTGGACATTTTTGGCATCAATCCAGCTGATGAGAGCAGCCGGAGGTCAGCACACAGATGCACACACAAAAACAAGTTGCAGCATGTGCAAGGTTTTCAACTCTTCATGAGAAAGTCATCTTACCATGTGTGTGTGTATTTGTGTGTGCGCTCAGCTACGTGATCCTGTCGTTTGAGGAAAAAGGAGACTACATGGACATGAAGCAGGCAGACACAATGCAGTATGTCCCCATGTTGGAGAGGAGCAACGCCTCCAAATACTTCGACCTTCAGTCAGACGACTATGATCGCCCTCCTTCTCACAAACACATCAACGGTAAAACACACACTCAGCAAACCTGTTCTCATAAGCAACCCCCAAAAACAGGACCGAAACTTTTATTTCATGCACATGGATTTATCACATACTTCCTTGGATCAAAAAACTTTATAGCAGTGAGATGTTTTCTTTCTCTAAGCATATTATTTGTTTTGGAGTCTGTACTCGTTTTTTCCTCTTTCTGTATTCCTGTTCAGTTGGGCCTGAGTGCATCTGGTTTGACTTGGCAATAACTTTTTAAACCCACACACACCCACGTGCACATCTACATACACACTGGTATTTTGGCGGCGATCGTAAAGGCGTCCACCCTCGTTCCTGGGGATGTGATGCATTGCAGGCTGTGCACCCTGCATTTACTTGAGATAATTGTAGTCCATGCGGTTTGCTGCATGCTTCACCCAGGCATTACAAGAACCAATGCACTTTAAAAAACCTACTCGTAGCTTATGTACAACCGACCAAGGCGTGTTGTCCGCACGTGCAAATATGTACAAATATTAAAAGAAATAGGTGGAAAGCCAGCATGTCTGACTGAGTGTGTCTGTGTTTGTGCCCAACAGAAAGTGAGGTAGAAAAGCTACTTTCTGATGACTCCGAGCGTTTGACCACAATGGATCTTATTAGCTTCACCTATCAAGTGGCCAGAGGGATGGACTTCCTGGCATCCAAAAATGTGAGTCTAAAGCCATAACTCATGGCAAATGTATTGATCTTACAAAATCTAAGAGTAGGCTTGCTTTTAATAATGATACTTGTAAGACTGGCATTCAAAAAAAAGTTTTAGTTAAAAAATTCAATCTACTCATTAGATTAGATTGAATTTTTTACAAGTTAGAAAACTGTTGTTTTCTTTGCTTCAAACTGAAACACTTAACTTTAGTTTAAATACTGTAAATAGTAAATTGTATACTGGGAGGCCCAAGAAATTTAGATAACTTGCAGCACATGGTTAAATCGGGGGCCATGATGACTCCCGTGGTGAAATGGTTAAAGCTCTGATTTACTGATTAGTTCAAGCCCCAGCACCATCAATGTTGAGGTACTGAGCAAGGCATACACACTGTATATAAATTTTCCTCTTTTTTGGTCAGATCAGATTTGCATTTTGTGACGGTTCACGTTCACGACACTGTCTTTAATGTGGACGCATCAGTCCTCTAAATCGGCACGTGTGCGAACATTGATACGCCTCTGCTCAGATGAGAATGATCTCAAACACTGTTCTATTTCCGTATATTACAGTTTTGCTTGGACGGACTCATTGCCCCAAATATCTACTAAATCACTAATTTCACTTTCCCTCCACTGACTACATTCTCCGCTGGCCACCATTGTTGAAATGAAATTCCTGCACTTCCAGTGCTGACTGATGACATCAGCACTTTAAACAGAAACAGAGGCATGAATTCAAATCACATGCCCACATGTTGGAAATATATCCAATCTAGGACCATATATGAACTTGAAATCAGATTTCTGTGTTCAGACAGCACATTTGGGTAAAAAAGAAAAAAACTAATTTGAGTCACTTCAGACTGGTAATGTGAAGCTAGCCTTAGTGTATCTGAACCTGTTCCATACAGAGGTTATTTCATTGTTTAGTTTTTTAGTTCTTTAGTTTGTTCTGAGTGGATTCTGATAGACTTCTGCCAAAAATTTAGTGGTTTTAGGTCTGGTTAAATTTTCTTTTGTTAGCTTCTAAGCTATGCTGGGTCTGTAATAAAAAGGAAAGAATCACAGTTCATATAAGTAAAATGACTATGGGTCCAGATTTTTGGGCCACCCTGTATATACTCCAATCTTCAAGGGTGCAACTGTTACTCAAGTCAGCGTTTGCAAAACTCACAACTGACCTGTTTAAATTGTTGGCTTGGGGTGGCTTGAGAAAAGACCAAACACTCAGAATAGAACATAAGAGTGTGTTTCTGTACATTATGACATGTTATTAAACTATGTTATTCCATATTACTGAAACATGCTATTAAAGGGCCACACATCAGGTATGAATTTAGTTTTGTGGCTATTTAAACGCTTCCAGGAGGAATTTGAAGTTCAATAAGCAGATTTATTTCTTTTTTATGCTCTTTTAACACTTATTTACAGAGAGGAAGCTGTAGGATAATGACATATAAAGAGTGGATAAAGCATGAAACAATATAAGAGGCACATTTAGGCACGGTAATGCAGTGTGTCAGTTGAAATATCTGTTAAAGAATTTACAGATGGAAAGATGGAACGATTCCATGACGGGATTTAATGTTTTTCTTTTATACACAGTGTGTTCACAGAGATTTGGCAGCTCGAAATGTGCTGTTGTCTCAGGGGAAGATTGTGAAGATCTGTGACTTCGGGCTAGCCAGGGACATCATGCATGACAACAACTATGTATCCAAAGGAAGTGTAAGTGTGGCTCCTTCTTCTCTGCTTTTCTGTGTTGAATGTTTCCCACATTAAGGATACACTGGTGTTGTGTGAGGTATTAATGCATTTCATGGACTGTTGTTAATGTAAGTTTACTCTCTCTCTCTTTCTACACACTCATAGACCTTCCTGCCAGTAAAATGGATGGCCCCTGAGAGCATCTTTGATAACTTGTACACCACTCTGAGCGATGTCTGGTCTTACGGCATTTTACTGTGGGAAATCTTCTCTCTGGGTATATCACCAGCTTTTACCTGGATTTTTATATACATAACTTTTATATACAGGGTGGGCCAAAAGTCTGGATCTGTAGGCAAAAAATTATAACAAAAAGAATGAAAGCAAAGGCTAAAAACTGAAGGCCTCTGACTTTACAGCACTTGCTGTATATGCTGATTATAAGAGTGTTGAATGGTTCTCAACTGATTGTGTGTCATGCCAAGATAATTTCCTCCTATAGGTCAGAGATTGTTTGGACTTCCATTACTAGTTTTTCGCTGCCATAAGTCCCATGAATAGGAATTGTTTGTCCGGATAGAGACCTGTTGAATATGGAGGCCAGAACAACAACCTCAAACTCTTAGCCTGCTAAGACCCATAGAAAATATGCTGTGATGCCCTGGGTGATCTGGTGTGATCTTTTTATCATGGTCATTGACTTTTTTTGGTGATTGGCTTTACTTTGTATTTTTGGATGGGCTGGCATTTGCTCCCCATGGGCACAAATGAGCCTTGGGTAATCATGATCCTGTCACTAGTTTACAGGATAATCAATGTTATTCTATTCTTCTGGGGGTAGTGGTAGTGTTGTGGCTGATCAGTGCATATCACTGTATATACATACACACTACTATTAAAGTAATTTAAGTAGTCTGTAAAAAGACCTCCTTTTTAAACAAATACCTGGAAAGAATTATTCTATTCTAATGTTATCTTTTATGTTTAATGTCTGCCTTAAATGTTTAATCATATATAATTTTATTTCTATTTTTTTTTTTTTTGCAGGCGGAACCCCTTATCCTGGCATGGTTGTGGACTCCAGCTTCTATAACAAGATCAAGAGTGGCTACAGGATGGCGAAACCTGAACACGCCTCCAGCGATGTGTAGGTTCAGCACGTCACAACACATTGTTATTTCTGAGTATTGCATGCTTGCTTGTCTGATCAGTGTGCTTGTGTTGATGTAGTTATGAGCTGATGGTAAAGTGCTGGAACAATGAGCCAGAGAAGAGACCCTCGTTCCACAATTTGAGTGAGAGTGTTGCCACCTTGCTGCCATGCGGATACAAGAGGGTAAGATCTAGTAGACCGGTTGGAACTTTGCCCATTTTTGCTTTTGTTCTTGTCATTCAATTCAATTCAATTCAATTCAATAAAAAAAACTTTATTTATCTCCATGGGGCAATTTGAGCCATGCAGCGTAGTTAAAAAACTACTGTCCCCACTTCTGAACCCATTACTCGGTTCCCATTATACTCGTGTGCATCAGTGATCATGCCACACTACCCAACCTCTGCCTAACCTAGCTTTGTGTTTCTTGTGCTGTTAATGCATTTTCTCAGCCTGAGCACAGAGACAAGGTGTGACTCTTTCTAACAACATTTAATATGCTAATGCTTAAACTGACTAACACCTAACAGGAACAGATCTGCCCACAGTAAGCATTTGTCTGTTAGCCATAATGACTTACCTAAACATGTACCACACATGGCACTTCAAAAACACCAGTTTCCCAGAGTCACATAGCCATGGGTAATAACACCTTGGGAAGGGGTGTGGTGGGAAATGCGTTTTTTATAAGTTTTTTCCAAATTCTCATAGACCCACAGAGCGGGTGTGCAAATGGGACAGTCACTTTAAATGAGCCATGTTTAAAGCAGTGTTTAAGGGAATATAATGGAGAATGTAGAGAACTACTAAATATTAATGACTTTCCCTATTTCCTTAATTTATCTTTTTTTTTTTTTTAATGTGTGCAGTTTAAAGGTGACATATTACTGTATATTCCCTTTTAAAAAAGTTAACATAAGTCTCATGGATGTTTCTTCTGCAATATCAATAAGATCATGCTTTCTGGTATGACCGAAATTTCTTGTTTTACTTCTGTTTTAGACAATTGGTTTCATTTTCTGTAGCTTTAAAACACAAAGAAGCTGCTGTCTCCCATGCCCTTTTGCAGAAATGCATTTTTCTAGCCAATCAGAATGCTGGGAATTCAACTTTCATGAATGAGTTGGGGAATAAAATACAGCTTATTACATGTTATTTTCAGTTAGAGCCCATAACTTATAAATAGAGTTATTTATACATCTAAATATAGAGCTAAATCTCTTGGCGCAACTGTTTTTCAAGAACTGTAGGTTGACCGTATTACTTAGCTAGTTAGCTAGTATGCTAGTATGGTTGTTCATCCGTCCATCTATAACACAATATAATATAGTACAAAATGGAACAGTTTGAGGTTTCTTTTAGCACAGACAGGCTCTGATATTAAGCTCCAGTCAGTCAGGTTTTAACTTTTATGTAACTAAACAGGTTAAAATTGGGGATGTTGTCACAAATTAACACTTACTGTATATCTACACACAACAGACCTTTTGCTACTGAAACATTTTATCACTCTCAGTGTTCATATAACTCAAATGAACTCAAAGTGTTAAATCCCTAGGAATTTCCTTATGTACTAACCTGAAGATTTATCATGCTTTGGTGTGCAGTACAAGTTACCATTACTTTAGCCTCAACAGTTAAACAGTTGAAATGAAACTCACTTCTGAGCTTCAGTACTGAAGCAATTTCAGCTTTAGGTTGAGCAAAGTTTTAAATTAAGCTAATTAAGCAAGCAGTTCAATTTGGAAGGTTTAGCAAACGCATGTAAACTTTGGACATAACTGTCATCAAAATATATTTTATTATAAAATACAGTACATCAGGATATCCTTAAAAAGTGAGATGGTTGGGATTTTATGACCACCAACAGAGCATTGACTTTGCTTCACTTAGCTGTGACATGCTGTGGTTCTCAACACTTTGTTGTAGGCCAAATAAAAGTGGTGACTCATCAAAATAGCCTATCATGGGAGTCTGTGGGCCCATGCAAGCATAAGGGGTGGTTAGCGCTGTCCTCTGAGTGTGTTACACCACTATCTGATGTTACATATGCAGCACCTCGAAAAGATGAGGTCAATTGGCGTCATGTTTCTTGAAGGGGAAATTGACGAGAGAATGAAAAATAAAAAGAAAAAAGGAAGGTGGAGTTCTCTTTGTTGTTGTAAAGTCATATATAAATATTTTAGCCTTCATAAATCATCTCAAAGTAGTACATCACTGGAAGCATAGTCTAGAGTTTTGCATTACATTATTACACGTATCTCCCTTACAGCTTCTAAATATTAGACTGGACAAAAATATGCATGGGTCAACATTGGTCATCTGTCTAATAACAAGTGTTTCTGTCTGTTCAGAGCTACGAGCGTGTAAATAACAACTTTCTGAAGAGCGACCACCCGGCGGTGACACGTGTACAGTGTGTACAAAGTGATGAGACCTATTTGGGTGTGTCCTATAAGAACCAGTGCAAAATGAGGGAGCGTGAGAGTGGGTTTGAAGAGCAGAGACTGAGCTCAGACAGTGGCTACATCATCCCTCTGCCTGACCTTGACCCCCTTTCGGATGAAGAATACACCAAAAGGAACCGTCACAGGTAGGCATCCCATTTCCAGCTGTAATGAATAGAGTAATAAAAAAGATATATATGGGTAATTACCATACTGTTATTTAAGTTTTGGATGATCTGATACTTAAATTTAAATTTAAAATTAAATGATCTGATATTTGAAAGAACATTTAAAATAATGGACTGTGTGATGTGCACTAGCTATTTTATTTAAGTAACTTTTTCAGTCGACAAGTGACACATGTCTTCCTTGGAAGACATACATTTTTATGGAGCTTATGCTTACAGTTAATGTTGCATGAAACAAGCTAGTACATGTTGTCACTTAAGTTATAGCAGCTACTAAGAGTTGTTTTTCTGCTAGCATCGTGAAATGAACAGGTAATATGAGAATAATAAAAAAACGTGATTTGTATAACAGCTAGCATTCAAAACTAATTAACACCTTTCGACCAATTAAATTCAAGAATTCAACAGTATTAAATTGTTATGCTAATTATTATTATTATTATTATTATTATTATTATCATTATCATTTTTATCATTATTACATATGTGAATGAGTAAAATAATTGAATATCTGTTTGTTTGTTTTTTATGTAATGTTTTTGTAGCTCTCAGACATCTGAGGAGAGCGCTATTGAGACAGGCTCGAGCAGCTCCACACTGCCCAAGCGGGAAGGAGAAACTCTGGAGGACATAACGCTGCTGGACGAGATGTGCCTGGACTCAGGGGATCTGGTGGAAGACAGCTTTCTGTGAGAATGCTACAAAATAATTGAAAGAGAAAATGAGAGGATGGGGCCGAGAGAGACCTTGTTTAGCATTTCATCTAAAAAGAAGGAGGAAAAAAGGGCATCAGTACAAGAACACTTCTTCCTTTTCTGTCTCCCACCTGTCTTCTGAACTCTTGCTCCCTAGCGTCATTCCACCTGTCTCTAGAAACCTCACAGAAAAAAAAAAATTAAAGAGTCTTCACTGCCTGGATGTCCTTTTAAGGTCAATTTAAGTTCAAGACAATGTTCTCTACTGGCTCGGAGGACGGTCTGGTAAAAGACTGCATGTGTAGTGTTTAAACTTTGAGGAATAATGAAGTAATACAGAATATTAACGTTTTGTATCGAAACTTTGTTTTGATGGCCATTCAGAACAGTTACGAAGGAATGTATCAAGACCTGAACGTACTATTGTATACTCCATAACAAGCTAATTTACGAATTAGTCAGTCTGAGCTTTCTATGACCACTACACCCGGACAACTAAACTGACCCAACGCAGTTTATTTCCTTTCACATTCCACAATTATTGCATTAAAAAGCACAAAGTTTGGACTAAATAGATAGCTGATACTGTAACTGATACTACAGTATATCATCCATGATGCAGTAAGTGCAGCAGTTTGCATTTGATTTTATTTTTTTACTTGTTGCTGAGTATAAATGTGTAATTTTTTGAGAATATTTTGTGGGAGGGAGGGCAAATTTTTTTTTATGGTCCTAAATGAAGAAAATTGACTTGTCTCACTCACACACACACACACACACACACACACACACACACACACACACACACACACACACAAAACCTCACATATTTGCAATTCTGACACATTACATCAAAGAGACCAAAGACTAAACATTTCCGATCAATGTGTCAAGCACAAGCAATATCTCAAGACCTGTGCTTCTAACAGTGTTATAGTACACAGGAACTGTGTTTTTACCCTGTGGTGAACCAATCACTTAATTGAGAGGATAAACCTTGTGGTAACTTAACTGGCCTTTCAAGGTCAAATATTGACAATAAGCTGGAATGTTTTGATGCTGTGTATAAAATAATGTAACATATTCATCTATTTTACTATTTGAATAATCTGAACCTGATGACATTATTATATTGGATGGTTTAGATGTTGTACCCAAAGGTGTCCTTTCATGCTCTTAAGCTTTCTTTTTTTAAAGCTTTAGACCTTTAGCACAGTAACCTTGGTAATATTGTAGAGAGAGGCAGAACACTTTTTAGCAAAGGAACAGATAGTTTTGAAGATTAAAATAACACAAATATGATTATAAACCTATTTTTTACATATTTTGTACCAGTTTTAAGGTGGAAAATAATTTTGCTTCTTGCCTTACATACATTATTATTGAATAATTTACAAAACTGGCCAGTACACCCTCCCCTAAATATCATATTACAATTAACCTAAATTGCAGATTTACTATTGCTAACTGTTATAAAACATAATAAAGAGGTTGGCTTCTCTCGATTCAGTGTAATTGCTAAACACAGAATAGAATTCCCAGGTGAGACCTGGTAACTTCTGGTGTAAGCAATTAAGTTAATGCAGTTAATGCAGTTTAGATAAATATCCATTTTGCTAATACTGGAATAACAAAGTGATACATTACAAATTTGGTGCTTTTATACAAAGTGAATGATTTTGTGCTATTCAGCTGCACTAGTGTAGTGTAACAACTGCATGTTGTTTTGCTACTGTATGTCTTATCCTCTTAAAATGTATGTAAAACAGCCTAATTGCCAAAAGAAATTGCTATGTCCTCAGACACCCTTTACATGGGTGGGGTCTCATTCCCCTACCCCCCACAACCCCCAATGGTAAATGCATGGTTACACCCTTGGTTGTTATGGCTGTTCCACTTCCGACCACTTCAAAAAGGAGTCGTCCAGACATAACGCTCGCAATTTATGCAGGCCGAGGACCTGCCCTGAGAGTCCACCTGCGAACTCACAGCAATTGGGGTGGTTCCTTGCCTGGGAATTGAACCCAGCCCATGGTGGTGAAATTGCCTTATGCTAGCCACTATTCCACCAAAAATCCCTTTTGCAAGACATATGTAAATGCTTAAAAAAACAATAGGTTTAATAATCATTTATTTGTTTTAATGTAATATTAGGATATATTAGATAAATTTGACTGTTATCACTTGCTGATTTTTTTTTTCATTGAGAGGGTTTCTGGCATTCCTATAATATTACTGCTATGCAAAAGACAATATCTACCTTCTGTTCTGTTCCTCAGCTCTGATGCTGGACAGTAATGACCTGCTATTCCAGATTTTTGCTTTCTTAACTGAAACACATATTCTCCACTAAATGTCCAGCCTCGTTGCTTATAACATCTAAATCCAAGCTGATATCCATCCCCGCCTGTATCGTGTACAGTCGTCCTGAAGCATGGTTGTGTAGCTAGTTTGATGTTATACATCACTACACAGATTAAATGGGTTTTCATTGTATAGTTTATAAACCAGCGATCCACTGCCTCCTTCTGAGTGTATATCCACTGTGATCTACTCAATAGGCACAAAGAAGAAGAAGAAGAAGAAGGAAAAAAAAAAACTGTTGCACTTTTAAGACCCTTCTTTATTGTTGCTTTTATCTGTCATTGTATGTATGTTTAAAGAGTTTATATGATGAGCAAATACATTTCATGAGTTTTATTTGGCTTTAAAATGCTTCCAGTTTCTTGTGACTGCAGACTGAGTATGTACAGGATGATTAATAGAAAAACGGTATGAATTATACTCCATGGTACAGTATGTGTAATAATAGGTAGTTAATCCCAGTACGAGATGTTATCCTATTGTTTTATTATTCGTTATGTCAATGTCAATTCAGATGATTTATATTTCAATAAATGAGATTTAATAATGTAATTTGGTATTCTGTCTTTTGGTGTGTGTGTGTGTGTGTGTGTGTGTAAACAGATAAATACAGTAGATGCTGGAGTTTGTAAGGAGATGTGGTGTGCAGTCAGTGAATTGGATCTTTGTCATATATTATGTCCACTTTGTCGAAGTAAAATATGAATTAATATTTCAGAAATTATTTGATACACAGCACACAGTAACCTTTACTATGATACCTGAAACTCCACCATGTGCACATGACAAGTTAGCTTTAGTAAAAAATGTCTACCCTGTCATGGATATGTGGGCACATTATGATAATATATATATTACATATATTACAACAGTTATACCGATTCAGGAAAGCGATTCAAGGCCAACACAGAGAGACTGAGGAGAAGCTTCTTCCCGCATGCTAATTTCTGGTTCTATTTACACGTAAATGAGGACTAACTATTGCACTTTAAAGACTTTATGGACACTACCACTGCTGCTCATTATTTTATTGCACACTCCATGATCACCATACTGCTGCTGTTTGCACATTTGCACACATCGCATATTCCATATACTTTATACTGTGTGTTTATTTATACAGTTTGTACTTTTTACATTTTTATGTATTTCCATTTTATACCTTATTTTATTGTAACAAAATTTCTACATATTTTAGATTTTAAATTTTACATTTTGTTCTATTGGCATTTGCCTCTCCTAATTCCTTTTTTAGGTCACAAACAGGGGTGTAAGCATTTCACTGCATATCATACTCTCGCGTTTTGATCATGATGTAATGATATTTGTAATCAAGCTGTGCATATGTAAATACAAAAGGTTAGTTTAGCTTGAGGCGGCACGGTGGTGTAGTGGTTAGCACTGTCGCCTTGCACCGTCCGGGTTCGATTCCCGGTCAGACTCGATTCCCGTCTCTGTGTGCATGGAGTGCATGTTCTCCCCGTGCTTGGTGGGTTTCCTCCGGGTACTCCAGTTTCCTCCCACAGTCCAAAGATATGCAGGTTA
>JAOVVB010000035.1:6223196-6237790 GCA_028570985.1 Heterobranchus longifilis
CCTCACTGTGATTCCTCATACCTTCTGTGGTAATGCCTTCTATATCCTGTATCCAGATGAGGAAACATCAAAATGGCTCTTGTCTGTTAGAACCCTTTTGTTTAATCAGGAGAATGCAAATGTATCTCCTCTCACCTGTCTTTTTCCGGGTCCCTCTATGACTGATATGTTAATGACTGGTTCTTTTGATGTTCGGGACGTAGCACCGTATAAGTGTGCTCTCTTTGCTGAGAATAAACAGAGATCCTCAGACATCATGCCTGCGTGTGTGTGTTTGTCTCTCCCAGTCGATCGGGCCCGGACCGGTAAGTGTATCAAGGTGCAGCGGAAACAACAAGAAATAACTCTTCTTCTCTTAGCTTAAAACTTAGCTCGGACATACAAGTCTTCTTCATTTAAAACCTAACAATTTGGGGGCTCAGTCCGGTCTTCCCTCTCAGAGGAAAAAAGTAAGTGTTTATTTTGCTCTTTCTGATTTTTTCTTTAGTCACAGGGAAGATTTTGTACTCGTGAGATTTGGTTCAAATAAAGTGTAATTCATGTTTTCTAAATAAGTTTTGTTCACCGTAATTAATTCTAATCGTCTTGTCTAAAAGGTTTTGTTTTCCAGAGCAAGTTTTATATAGCTTTAGTCACGTCATGTTTAAAGAAACATCCGCGGTGTTTTAAATAAAAAAGCTTCGTTGTGGTGTCAGTTCCGCCGTGTTTTATAGAACCATTGTTTATTTTTAACTAAATTCGTTCCGCACTTTAAACAACTCGTTAATTCTTTTGATAAAAACAATTGAAATGGATATGGTATTTTCAAATGTTTATGACAAGCAGGCGAACTACCCTGTTATTTACAACAGCTCAGGACTTAGTGAAATAGAAACATTACAACACTTCTATCACTAACTAACTACGTCATCAACCCGCATCCACGGTTGCTATGGGTTACTAGACGCGGGCGCTGACCCGCTGTCTGCGTGCTTTAACTGTATGCGCTGTAACGTCGTCTGAATGCCGAAAAGGGCAAATTTACATTTAAATGTTTAGTTGTTTTTTATGTTGTTCGTCATTAAGATATTCATGATAACTGTTGGCTTGCTTGTAGTTAGCTTTGATATTATTCCATGTTAAGTTTTTTTTCCATCCAGCACTGAATGCAACATTTGGATCTATTGTAGTATTATTTAATTGTAGTGTTGTATTACTGACGGTAAGTGTGCTTGTATTGTTTTGTTGCCATGCAATGTCAGTGCTGAAGCAACATCTGTCTGTTAAGGTTATAATCTACAAGTGTACATATACTACATACAAGTTAAGTGCTTAAAAATGCTTTAAAAAAGTTAACACAACGGTCACCACCAGGGACTGTGATTGCATAGAGTGTGTGTGGATTGTCACTTTGCCAGTTGTTTGGCTAGTTAAACAACTGGCAAAGTGAGGCAGTGTTCCACTGTTGTGCTTTGTTCCTGGTACTAACTTGGCCTAGCTAATGTTGCACAATTTTGTCACTTGTTTGGAATGTTACAAACTAAAAATCTGGAGTGCCTGAATTTAATAAATATTGAGAGCAGTTTTGTGCGAAGATGAGAGTCGAAGCAGAGAACAGTAACAGGAATTATCTGTGCCAGAACGGTATAAGCAAGTACGAAAAGAAAAGTTTATAGAATTGTTGAGAAACCAGCAGTGTTGTATGGTTTGTAGACATTGCTGCTGATGAAAAGAAAGTAAACAGGGCTGTAGGGGCGGAGCTAAAAATAGTGCAATTTGCTTTGAAGGTGACAAGAATGGACAGGATTTGGAATGTGTATATTGGAGGAACAGTGCAAGTAGGTCAGTTTGGAAACAAAGTTAGAGAGGCCAGATTAGGATGCTGTGGACTATGTGTATAAAAGGGATATGGACTTTATCCAGAAGTAACCGTTAGAGATGGAGTACAGACAGAAAGATTGTGAATAGTTTTGTGTACATTAACAGTTTTTGAACAAGTTCTGCATCGAACACTACCATCTAAATTGAGGGTTCAATAGATTTAATATAGGTTAGGAATAGGTTCAATAGATTCTGATCCAAAATAAATGAAAAAAAAACATGAATAAAATGAATAAATACATGAATAATAATAATAATAATAGACAAATATTTTTGTTCACCTGCTATACCTGAAATTAAAGAAGTTGCATTTATTAGTTTCCGTTCCCTTTCTTAGAAAAGTCGAATTAATTTAAATTCCCTTCTGTAATTTAAGGGGGCTCATCCAATAGTAGATTGGCGTATATTGAGGGTATATTTTGGAAAAAAAGAAACTATGCATGTTAGTGTTTTTCTTGTGTTGTTTTTGACATTACTCGCATTGATTTATTGATTAAAATTACAGCGACGGTAGCGATTGTGGTTAACTGAAAGATATAGATAAAACTAGGTTTTTAACTAAAACTGAACCAGTGTTGTTAGCAATAAGCCAAAAACATACACAGCGCTGTCGTCGCAGAGTACCTACGTCATCAAAACCGCGTCCCGTTAGAGGAGACGCGCTCCTTCGGGTGTGTTTTAAAAGTTATACGTTCGTTACTTCTGTTGTTTACGTGATTTATGCATTACAATATTTGAGATTTAGTGAGGCATTTGTAGTGTGCACTGTGTGTATAAGCTCGTCCTGGCATAGAGGTGCGTGGTTGGAAAATAAATTCTCAGAAACAGGGCAGATTGGCCGAATGCCTTATTAATTCACTATATTGGTATTTGATAAATGTGTGAATAATCTCCAAAGGTGTAGAGGCACGTGAATTTGAAATAGAATTCATATTCCTGATAGTGTTATGAGGAACGCGGAGCTATTGCACATTTTTGATAATACACTTATAAATTACAGTATTCTTCAGTTTTAAATATACAGTATACTTATACACTCTGTTCGAACGTTTCACTACCCGCAAGTAAAAAAAGAAAAGGGAATATATTCTAAAATAATTAAATGATTTAATCCTGTAATTAAACTAACCATCTTGAAGTGGCCGCCTAACTTTGATTGTTGGTGAATTGTAGTGCATCAAAGTATGCTTATGAAATAATTACCTTTGTGCACATAATATAATGACTGCAAATAGATTAATTCATGATTAAGAAATAACCAACTATTGGCACAAGTTGTTATTGGCACAGGAATATTCCCTTTCAAAAGGTTTAAAGTAATCTCGCACAGATCTCTAATGACGTCCGTGGAGCATGTTTCCAATATAAGTTTACGCTGCCGCAGAGGGATGGAGACTAAAGACCTGAGCACAAGTTTCTTTTCATACGAGCAGAATTTTTTTTTTATTTGTTTTTTTGTTAAAATTACTTTTTTACCTATTACTTTATTACTTGGGTAAATATACACAAGCCGTCTCGGTGGGTAGTAGCCCGGCTCTTCGGACAGGAGGGCGCGGTTCGGACAGGAGGGCGTCAAGTCTAGTAATAAATAGCTATGGGGATAATTTGTAGTGTCTTCATAACTCTCCAAAAAGAGGGCCTTGTGCCTCGGGAATATCTGATTTGCAGCTTGTCACAGGGATTTTTAAATAAAATAAGATGAGTGCAATTTAAGTTCAGGGTTCTACTGTATTTGCCTTTATGAAAAATGTTCTGAGTCAGAAACACAACAGACATGTTCCTGTGATGACGATACTGTGTGAAAATTTCAGGAAACTTCAGGATAATCGGAGACTTCCAAAACGACGTCGTCCAAAATAACCAAAAATAGTTATCATCATCAAATGAATCAGGCAGACCTTCTAAAAATGTTATCCTTTTATTCAATATTTTTTTGCATTTCACTGTACAGTACAATGGTTGAAAACATATTGTAGCGTTTTTCACCGCTAAGCAGGCACTTGGAGAGACGAGTGAGCTACTTTGCTGCCCAATGCAAATGGCTGGGAGTAATTTATTTCTTTGCCGCACGTCAACACAAAACCACCACATCCAACCTCCATAAAACACACATCTAACACACCCCTGGCCGAAACCACTAACCCAAACAACTTTTCGCAACAGGGTGAACATAAAACAATCCCTCCCACAAAGCATGATGGTAGCTAATCAAAGCCCCGACCACGCCACTATATGAACAATGCCATACTGAACATGCACAGTGGTTGAGATTGTCTATGCTGTTGGCTTCACTTTTCTAGTGTTGAATTGTAAATTCTAACCAGCTTGTATTGTTTTTATTGTTTATCTGCCTTTTTAAATTGTTTTAATGAAAATTGATAACAGATAAGTTCAGGAAAATCATTGTCCAACCTAATCATGATTTGTGCTCTGCTCCCACCTTGTGGTTAACCCTTGTGATTGCACAAAAAATACTAAAATGGTTGAGGTATTTTTCCATTACAGACAGAGAGACATGATTGTATTTTATAAGTGAATTTATTTAATCATTCATACAATAATTGTTAATGAAAATAACGTTTAACATAATGTTGTAACCAATGTAATTTAGCACACACTACAGTATTAAAATTATATTAATAATAAAACTAAATATATGATGTTTACTACATTGTTTCTCAAACCTTACAGACTCCAGTCAAGGAAAAAAATCTACAGCACAATAATATAGTTATAGTTAACTAGAAATACCTAACCAGTTAGACTGTACTAAAATGCAATTTTCAAGACATTTGTCTATTTTCGTATTTATTGCAATTATCTTGTACATAACATGATTTGCACATTAGAGTTAATGTTATATGTTAAGCAAGACAGGGCTGGAGTGTCTTAGTTATTACAGGGTTGATTTTTTGCTTGTAAAAGATCTTCAAATTTGGCTGCACCCTCCAGGTCACTGTGGTGTTCACAACGCCCAATCCATTTAGCTTCTGCTTTATCTGAAAAACAATGAGGGAGTTTATTTTCACACAGTATTGATTTATAGTCATGTACAACGAGTTTTACCAGTAGTATTTTTTCATATTTAAATAATGAAAAACCTGCAGTTAAGTACTTATGCTACATTTTGTTTGGAAATTTGTCAAATTATTATAACAATGAAATTTACTAGTCACATAAAGTTCTTTCACTTGCTTAGGTTTATACATTTCCTGGTTTCACTGACGATTAGTGTCATACCGTGTAAGATGGCTGTGGAATCTCAAAAACATACTTCAAAATGTCTCGATTGTTATAAACAAGAAATATTTAAATTAATAAAAAAATGTAAATCTATATAGGTGGCACGGTGGTGTAGTGGTTAGCACTGTCGCCTTGCACCTCCAGGGTCTGGGTTCGGATTCCTGGCCAGGCTCGATTCCCGTCTCTGTGTGCATGGAGTTTGCATGTTCCCCGTACTTGGGTTTTCTCCGGGTACTCCGGTTTCCTCCCACAGTCCAAAGATATGCAGGTTAGGCTAATTGGTGTTCCCAAATTGTCCGTAGTGAATAAGTGTGTGAGTGTATGTGTGTATGCCCTGCGATGGATTGGCACTCTGTCCAGGGTGTACCCCGCCTTGTGCACTAAGTCTCCTGGGATAGGCTCCAGGTACCCGCGACCCTGAATACAGGATAAAGCGGTATAGAAGATGAGTGAGTGAGTAGTTTAGCTAGACCAGCAATAACAATGATATAGATAATTTATTTAATAAATAAAAATTATAAAAAAGAAAGAAATGCATTCAGTATAAGCAGTATTTCCAGACTATTTTGCGATTTGCTTGTATTTTGTCTGCTTGCAGTTAATTCATATATAGTAGGTTATAGCATATATTACATAGATTAAATATATTATTATTATTATGTTAATATGAATTTTCAAAGGCAAATTATGGTAGAAAAGCCTATCTTGGAGTAGTACTTTTTAAAACATTTATAATTAAGCTGCTCTATTTCTTGCTCACTGTTAATTACTTATCAAATGAAATCATTTATCAAGTCAAATCAAATCAACTTGTAAATAATAATGATAAGAAGAAGAAGAAGAAGAGGGGGAAAAATCACTGGCATGTTTATGCTGGTTTTTGTCTACCCAGTAGACATTATAATACGTTGTAATACATTTACTGCACCACTAGAGGGTGTTACACGTCCTTTCAGTAAATTTAGGTTGTAGTATACGCACTGCACCACTAGACGACGATACATCCCATATTTAGGTAGATTTAGGTTGTATTATATTTACTTTACCACTAGAGGGAATACCACACCAACGGTTGATCTTGTAAGTCTGTTGTTCCTAATGTGTTTGTAATATGTGCTTCATTAGATGAAATATATTCAAATATATTTAGATTTTTCCCAGATGTCTTCTAAACTGCTCACAAAATAGGATTTAAGACAAATGTCTTAAAAAAATCAGAGTAGTTATATAGATTCTAGAGATTCTGAAAACCTTCACCAACTCCTGTTAATCAATTATGAGTTTATAGAGTTATGACTGATCTAGCAGAACCATTTCAATTGTGTTTAATGTATGTATTGTAACACCTAATGTAAATGCAATACCTAGAGTCTTTAAAATCCATCCATCCATCTATCTATCTATCTGTCGATCTATCTATCGATCTATCTATCCTTTTAAGACATTTTTGCCTTCTTTCTTTATATATGGGTATTGCCTGAAAAACATGTTACTGACAAAGTGTTTATGCAAATGTTGTGCATGTGAAAGAGACAGTGTGTGTGTGTGTGTTTGTGTGTTCGGGGGCAGATAGGGTGTGTATGTATGGGTATGCAAAGCATCGAACTGGAGTCAAGGCACTGAGGCATCTGTCAGCCCATCATGGAAATGAGAAACAGCTAAAGTGCAACTCATGACAAGTAGCTGAGCTGAGTGCAAGACAGAATCATGTAAAGACCTGCACAAGTGTGCAAAAGTTTGGGTAAAAGTCTCAGGTTTATGGATATGTACCTGTGCGACAAGTGAAAATTCAAATTAATCAAATATACAGTCGTGTAAAAGTTATTGTACCCTCTTTTAATTCTATGTGTTTTTGTTTACAAATATCATAAAATCCTCTGATCGCAGCAGGTCTCAGTAAAATACAACCTCACACAGACAACAATAACTTTTTCAACTTTTTTTACTTTTTATTTATTTAACCAAAAGAAATATGGTCAATAGTGAGTATGCTCTTACTGTTTCCACTGGATTTAAGAGGGTTAGTTGGAGGAAATCAGTTGAAGGAAACCAGAGTACACATAGGAAACCCACCAAGCACATGGAAAACATGCAAACTCTACGTACACAGACCCCAAGGCAGGAATTGAACCCAGAACCTGGAGCAAGTTGCAGCCGGGTGCTGCTAATCATCAGCCCTTGCTTAATTGATCGTCAGCAGGTGTGCAGACCTCTACAAAAGGCACTTTGCTGGTCCGGAGCATTTACAATGCCAAGAGAGAAAGACATACGCAATGGTCTTAGAGAAGCAATTATTGCTACACATCAGTCTGGAAAGGGTTATAAACTCAATTCTAAACAATTTAGAGTTCCACAAGCGCAAATCATTCAAGACAGTTGTCAGTCTTTCCAGGAGTCAATGTCCCAGCACATTCACGCCAAGGTCAGACCATCCAGTGCTCAGAGAAATACAATGAAACCAAAAGTTACATCTCAGAGCATATCGCACTGAGCATGTTAAAGTCCATGACAGCGCAATTTAGGTAGATTTAGGTTGTCATTGTAATACTGAGAATAACTAAGATCAGATTTTTTTATTTTCAGCCAGTAATTATGTTATACATGTAATACAGAAAATGTGTGTGCCAAAGAAGCTAATTCTGTTTATCCAACATGGAAATGACCCATCTTGCTTTGCTAAAAATTTCTATTTGCTAACTTCAGCCGTTTTGGACAGATGATTTTATATGTGCCCTAAAAACGTCCATTTTTTCAGCATTATACTGTCTCGCTTCAAACTATAATAATTTAAAATGCAAATTATTTATATTTTTACTACTACTAGTATTGATAATAAAGTTGGTGTAAGATTCTAAAAGCATATGTCCAAAAATTGTTGCTTAAATTAAAGCAAAATTAAGGATGATTACCCCAAAATACTAACAATAGTGGTTTTGTTTAAATGCTCCAAATTAGACACACACCCTATGTTATTTGGCCATAAAACATAGAATACTATAATTTATCCAGTTAAAATTGCCCAATGATTATTGTTAACACATAAACCAATAATATTTCAGGGCTACCTCTATGTTTTGCATAAGAGATGTTTCTTGTTAAAGCTAAAAAAAAAAAAGGCGAAAAATCTGTTGTGTCCGTAACCATGTAAAATTCATGTTGCAATATCTTAAAAATTTTGCATTTTAGAATAATACACTTTTCAGGTTTATCTATTTTCATGTGAAAGTTAAATTGGCCAAGTTTCTTTTGAATGACAATTAAAATCGTTGAAAGAATAAGATTTGAATTCAGAAAAGTTATGGACACTACATAAAAGGGCATGAAAATGTATTTGGCAAATACATTGTTTTTTACATCTGTTTGTTTTTTATTGTCTGATAAAAATATATATGTGCATGCATATTTGCAAAAAATGAAACACTGATTTGGGGATCAAGCATTAAGTATTCTGAAACACATGGAATTTAAAGAGTAAGTATTAATTTTACACATGACTTACACATATACTGCATCCTTGCAGTAACCAAAATGGAACTATGCACAGTATAGCTCCTTTTTTTAATCATCCAGGAAGTTCCTTTTCCAGCTTTTCCATTTTTTTCCCGTTTGGGTGACATCTGTGGGCTGCACTGGATAAGACAGGTTGATAAATAAATAACTAAATGCAAATATAGCTAATAAACTGTAAATGTTTAATGTGATGTAGTTTTCCTGTCTGTGTGTGATATTAAACTACGTCTATAAATTCTGCAGTTAATATTGAACTGTTTTTGTGATCCTTCATTGTGGCAGAACTATGTTCCATCATTTTCCCCACTGTCTGATCTGTTACTCAAATCGTCACTCAAAACACTTAGCGCCCTGAGGTTCAACCAAGCTAACAAACAAAAACAAAGTACTCATATTAGTTGGGAAGAAAGAGAGGGAGAGAGAAATAACATAATCACTTAGTACAATGAGTATAATCATATTTATGAAATATTTACTATTATAAAATTACACTAAGCCAAAAATCTGCCAATTGAATAACATGATTTAAACTTTGAATAAGGAAAAAACTAAATAATCACCTGATTTATTTATAATTACATCATATTAAGAAATATTTGCCCATGTTCATAATATTTTCACTCACTGTGTGCTTATAATGAGAAAGCAGAGCTGCAGAAGTGCTGTAAAATCATACAGTAAAAAGGAACCATCCAAACAAGTGCACATAATTAAGAGCCACTCATTATGTGTGCTCACACATTTCAGCTTATCGGCAGATTAATTAGGTTCTAACAGACTTTTTTCCCTATTAGCGTCACTGTTCAAAACATTACTCCACAAATATATGTCAACACAACACTCCCATTGTAAACATTGCCATTTAAATGATTATTTATTGACACAATAAGGCCAGAAATAATGGTTCTGTAATTGTGAAAGTATCACGAGAACACACAGTGCTAGATAAAGCCTGCAGATGAGATGAAAGCTAAATGACATTGTTGAACATGCTCGGTGGGGAGCGTGGACTCTATCACATGACCAAGCAGGCCATGTCTCGAATGGCCTATTTGCCCTGTAGCTTTGTAAGGATAAAGGTGGTCAGTCAGGTCTTCAAGTCAGAGCTAACACATGTCCTTTATGTACATGTAAGAGACTCAGGAGGAGTCTTTACTGGCTAGCAAGTACTAAACCACAGGTTGTTACCAGTTAGCCTGTAAAATGAGGGATATATAGTATTATACATGTGTGTTGATACTGTTGGGCTTCTAAGTATTATACTGTATGAGGATGATACAATGGCTAAAATATTGATGTGTTAACAAAAAGTTCACCTCGGATGTCGTTGATGATGTCAACAAAGTGCCAAACTTGGAGGATGACTGCAGGGCTTCAGACACCATTTAGAACATGTCTAAAAAGTTCCGAGACCCCTGAAACAGATGTGTTGTCGGTGAGCATCATTAATTTATAATTTAGTGACAGTGTAAACTTACTTAAAGCACTTTCTGTAATGAAGTGGAGAAGGGAGGAGTTATGAAAATCTTGAACTGTGTTAGTTGGCATGCTCAGAGCCCAATCTCTGAAGCCTATGCCTACAGTATGACTTTATGAACATAAAGCAGCTGTGCACACATCAGCATGTGGTCAAATGACACCTTTACTGGCTAGCAAGTACTAAACCATAGGTACTACCAGTTAGCCTGTAAAATAAGGAATATATAGTATTATGCATGTGAGTTGATATTGTGGCCTCTAGGTATTATATGAGGATGATACAATGGCTAAGATATTGATGTGTTAACAAAAAGTTTGCCTCTGATGTCTTTCAACAGTAACCCATGCAGATCACCCAAGTCCCTGGAGAGCGATGAAGTGAAACCCAACCACAGATTATTTTGTTTTATTGGCGCTAACAAGGAGATCAAATCCCATTTATGATGCATTTGGATTGCAGAAGCATAATGGGGCCTAATCAGATTAGTTACCTCTCAGCCATGCTCGATATGAAATTCTCTCTTTCAGGTGTAACTCGACTCCGTGGAGTCTCTCTCTCTCTCTACACAGAGGGGCCAGTATTACTGTGAGAGTTTAAGCATGGTAGGCTTCTGCACTCTGCTTGCAGCCTGGCTCTAATTACCCACGTGGACTCATGTTGTTTCTGCAGAGTCTCGAGGCCAGATTAACACTCCTGAGTTGTAAGCGATACCTGCAATCGATTTATCACTTGGACAAAAAAGCCGCCGCCACTACATATCGAAAAACACTATGCGTCGTTGTGCCAGGACAAACCACTCTTTTCTCGACATTGATTTTGCTGCAGTCTCAACTGCAGATACATTAAATCCTCCAGTACTCAATAACACTCAGACTTGCCTGAGTGAACCTATTGTGGCACTTGTTTTAAGGCCTATATTTAAAGACATCCTTTAAGTGCAAGGCACTGTACCATGTTCACTGGATCTACTGTGTTTAAGGATGTCTTTAATACCCTATATATATATATATATCTTTAATAAATTTATTGAAAGAAATTTGAAACCATTTATAATTTTCCTTCTACTTCACATTTATGTGCCATTATGTGTAGGTCTATTACATAAAATCCTAATTAAATACATTTATATTTGTGGTTGTAATGTGACAAAATGGGGAACAGTTCATGGGGTATGAAGACTTTTGCAAGGCACATCCAATACAGCAAGTTTTGCAAAAAATAAAAAATAAATGTGGCCTGTCATATCACGTCAGGTATTAAGGTTATTTTTTCGCTATAGCCAATAGAGTGCAATAAGTACATCAAATGTTTATTTTCTGCAGGAATCTGTTAAAAAAATCTTCCTGATCCTTCAACAGAACTGATAAAGTTTAAATTCTAAACATTGTTTTAAGCACTTTATTGAACACTCTTTAAGCTCATTATTCCAGTTTTGACAGAAATACTTGCATTTTTTTTTTTTTTACTATGAACCTGCACTGCTAGTGAAGTTATTTTAAGGGGGAGCAAGGAAATCCTGGTGTCAAAATGAGGCTGAGGGTTTCCTCTTTCTTATTCTTATTTTAAAAAAACCCTTATTTAATATTCTAAAAGTAGGATTTTTTGTCTAATACACTCCTTATGAACAAATTTGAAATGGTCATGTCTCAGGAACAGCACATGATACAGTAATAAACTTCATAATGGAGCATCTTATATCAGGAATCTGTAAATATGCATAACTCAAAACATCCAAAATATGACTTAATACCTCATTGAAGATGATGAGTGAAAAAAGTAGACACAGTCTACAAGAGCAATACAGTCTTTCTTATAATGAGTTATGGTTGTTTCTTTGGCCAAGAGGCAAAAAACAGAAACAGTATAGCTAGGTACAGTAGACAAGTCATTTATATTCTGTTGGTCTTAAAACTAAGAGTAAAAGTCAAGTAAAGATGTAAAAAGTCTATTGCGTAGACATTTCCCAATCTTCAACAGGTTCAATATGTTCTAAGATGTTTTTCTACTACTCACCTACTTTTCTGCTACCTGTCAACTCAAATCAGTCCAGCCATTTTTCTTTAGACCTTCATGTCCCTTTTTTCAGCCAACTAAATGTTTTTGGTTTATGCATTCTGTAAAAACTGTACAGACATTTTCCCCAGTCTGATTATTATTATTCTGTTTATTATAGGTCTTTCATTTTATGCCATGTGGAGCTGCCACATGACTAACTGATTGGATAATTGCACACACAGGCATGTAAGAAGTCATTATTAATACATTGGTGACTTTCTTTTAGCAACTTCAAGAGCAACATATTGCCTAGAATGACAGAGTTGTTCTTCTCAAAATAGTTTCAGTCAGCATGAAGATGTCTTTCAGAAGGCACAGTTCATGACTCCATTGAAAACGAAGAGTTTTTCCAAAATGGAAGGTTTTAGTATGTAGTTCTTAGTACCTATCAAAGTGTTCGGAGAAAGGACAGTTGGTGAGACAGGGAAAGGTTCATGGCTGCAGACCTGTCAGGGTGCCCACCACCAAAAGCACCTACAGTGGGCATATGAGCAGCAAAACTGGACCACAGAGCAATGGAAGAAAGTGGCATGGTCTGAATCATGTTTTCTTTGAACATCTGGTAAAGTGTAATGCATGTGTGTCACTTACCTGGGGAGGTGATGGCACCAGGATGCACTATGGGCAGAAGAAGGCAAGCTGGCAGAGGCAGTTCTGCTGGGAAACCCTGGGTCTTGCCATTCGTGTGGATGTTACTTTGAAACATAACCTCTACCTAAACGTTGTTACAGAACCAAATACACCCCTTCATGGCAATAACGTGGCCTAATATCAGGTGTACTGTATCTTTCCTGTCACACTGCAAAAATGATTTAAGCAACACATTACAGAGTTTAATGTAATGACTCGGCCTCCAATTGCCACATACTTAAATCTACTCAAGGATCATGTGTTGGACAAACAAATCCAATTCATGGAGGCTCCACCTTACAACTTAAAGGACTTAAAGGATCTGATGCTAACGTTTTGGAGTCAGATACCACAGCACACCTTCAGAGGTCTTGTGGATGGCCCTTGTTTTGGCTCGATTAGACAGGTGGTTTTAATGTTATGGTTAATCAGTGTGTATGGTTAGACTGTCTGTAAGGCCATTTTTTAAAACATTTAATGGTCAAAGCTTAAAGGTTAATTCTCACTTGTCATATGACTATTGCTCATGATTTAACACCATCAAAACATATATTACTGTAAATTGTAATGTTGTACCATTTTCCACAATCCATCATCTGGATATTTTACACTTTTTATCATTATGGGAGATATGTTTATCCTTCTCTTTTGCAAAGCTTAACCTATTTTTGCTTATTTACCATTATCTGCTATGTCTTCATACAGAACACATCAGTCTCCTTGAAATTAATTTTGTTAAAATTAATTAACAACAAGGATTTTACATTTCCTCAGAGCGCTGGATAGAGGAGGAAAGTGAGCTGAATTTAGTTAGGAGCAAATTAACCTGGAATTGAGCTGGATTTACAGGTACGACTGGTTATTCTGCTATTTGGGCTATTGATGGATGATCAGATATAACTCTAAACAAAGAAGTTGAAAGTTCAAATAGCTGCCTGTAGGGATGAAGACCTTTAGCCTCCCTCTAGTTGACCCTGAGGTTATGGTCATCATCTGGTCATCTGTAGCACATGCTATGGTGTTTTAAACCACACCACAACAATTACCTCAAGTTTCATATCACTGATATTGCAAACAGAAATCATTGAGTAAAACTGGTTGGGTGCAGGTGGTATGGAGGTTAGCACCATCACCTTGCACCTCGGGGGTTGTGGTTTGCATCTTGCCTCTGGTCTGTGAGCATGGAGTTTGCATGTTCTCCTTCTGTTTGGTGGGTACTTCGGTTTCCTCCACAGTCCAAATATATGCATTGTTGGCTGATTTTTAATATTGCCTATAGTGTGTGTGTGTGTGTGTGTGTGTGTGTGTGTGTGTGTGTGTAAACAGATAGATAGATTAATGGATAAATGGTAGAATGGGCGATTGTACAGCAAAAATTCTTAATTCTCAATTCAGACAATCTTAATCAGCCTCAATTCTTTTTGTTGGAAATCAAATGCTAATCCACCTCTATAGGTATTCCTCTTTTAACTGCCTGCTTACTGTTTATTCTGTTGTGCTACTGCCTCCCAATCTACCATGCCCTATCTACCAGGTTGTGTAAAGCAAATAAGAAAAAAAAATTTTGCAGTAAGGGTTTTGTTTTTCCCTGTAATATTTTTCCAGTGAAAATATGGAAAAGGTGGCAACTGCACTCACATTAGAATGCACAACAAGGTTAGTAACGACTGCAATAATGCAATAATGAAAGTTATATGAGTTAAGTCATGTGACTTTAACAAGGTATTACATTTAGGCATTTTGGCAGGCGCTCTTATCCAGAGCGACTTACATTTTTATCTCATTACACATCTGAGCAGTTGAGGGTTAAGGGCCT
>JAOVVB010000035.1:6261168-6286712 GCA_028570985.1 Heterobranchus longifilis
TTTGATACACACATGCTTCACAACCAGCAACACAAAAAGATGTTCCCATAGCGTTTTCATGCAGCATCGAGTGTAGCTTTTGAAAGGGAACCAATAACAGTGCAGATGCAGAATAAAAAGTACAGTATAATGACTTTAAGTCAACTAAAACCTAAATAAAAATATTTAGATAAATATTATGTATGAGGCTGTTGTTTCTCTTTTTAAGAAAAAATAAATTCTAACATACTGTAGTTGCAAAGCAGTGATGATCGTGCCCAAGCACCTGCACCATCAACCTGTGTGCTTTTTTGAGTATGTTAAGATTTTCAAAAAGCGTCACACTGTGATGTCACTCAGGAAGTTATTAGCCACTTTTCATCATAAGTTTAAGGTATCGTCACAGCTGAACTGTTTGAGAGATCACAAAGTTTGCATCCTCACTGTCTTGAGATCACATTGCCTCAGTTTGGGGGCAATTGTATAAGTCCTTTAGGAGGGGTATATTAAATTCCATTGGGTGTGTTTTGCAAACAACCCAATATAACTAAATTCCTGTTGAAAAGAGCGCATGAAATGCATAAAGAAAAGTTGTTCAGTTCAATGAGATCTAAATGTGTACTGGGTTTCGCAGGTATATGTGCAAGTGTGTATGAGCTATGCAAAAAATCATATTGCATATGAAGCCCAGCCACTCAGGCATCCTAATAGCGGCAGATTCCAACCTGTGTACTGGAACCTTTCATGTCTTTTTGACCATGTTAAAACCCCCGAAAAGCCCTGGATGCTGGGAAAAAAATCCTTGGAAGAACAAAAGGGCCCTTCACACACTATGACATTATTGGCCTGTTGTCATAGTGCTTGGGCTCTAAAAAATCCATAGAAGAATAATAAAATAATTATTTTAGTCAAAAATAGTAGACACTGTGATTGGTAAGCATTAAAATAAAAAGCACAAGCCTACCGATATTATATATGTGAATCCTGCACTTGCATATTGCTTGGTATAAGCAAACATTAAATTAAATTATATATACGTTTCTTTGCCTTCTGCTGCATCTAAATATTCCTCCCCCAATCACCTTGAGATGGTCCTATAAACTCAGCTTACAATACCAATAATCTCTACACCCACATTTCCCTTCCTGCATTATAATTTTATACAGAGGTTGTGCGGGATGGACAAAAGGGTGACGAGATAGCGTGAGAAAATATATGCAGGGGGACTTTATAAGAAGGCTGAGGAGTGCTTCAGTTTTGATAGGGATAGAAATGTGTGTGTGGGTGCATGGGTTCGTAGATCCCATTAATAGATTTTACTTTTACTTACGTACTGTAAAATCACAATATATTCCTTTAGTCTTATTCATTCCGTTAATTCATTCGTTTTGTGAGGCCACATCATTGAGGGTGTTTAAGTCCCATCTTAAAACTCACGTTTTCTCTGGCATTTAAACCAACATGAGATGTTGATTTTACATATTGTTTTACAATTTATTACAAAAAATCTTTTATTTTTTTATTTTTTATTTTTATTATTATCTTGTTTTTATTTCTTTATTTAATTTTATTAGATTACTATGTTATTTTATTATTTATGTGAAGCACTTTGGGGCATTCTTGTTGTTAAAGTGCTATACAAAATAGAGATGAGTTGAGTTGAGTTGAGGTTTTAATGATATTTTAGGGGCTACTCCAGCACTAATGGCTCGTGATCAAATCCAAAGACTTCAACGTACTGCAAAGTTAGCATCATTTGACTTCCTCTTAATGTCTGTCAGTTCTTTGTCACTGACATGGCGAACGTGTTCCCTCTGTGTTTCCACAGGAAGCATCGGTGCAGCAAAGCTCTCAGCTTCTGACCGAGCCAGTCCTGCACAAACGCACAGCCACCCTCCAGATAAAAGCAGTGACAATCCAGGATTCAGGCAGCTACCGCTGCAAGGCAGAGAACTCAAGAGGGATTAGTGCTGAGACAGTCTGGGTGGATGTCTACAGTAAGGCCGTCTGTCATATGACACATAAGATGCACTTCAACATGTCGGTTTTAGTTGTAGCTTGCAGTGAGGCGTGTGGACGTCAAATTATCTCAGCTTCATTGACATTAAGAATTGTTTTTCACATTTAAACCTCAGGAACTTCAGTAGTGGTTTACAGTATCTTTACATCTTACTGTACTTATCGTATTTATGAATATGATAACCTCAAGACTTTGATTTTTCCAATTTGTGGCTTTCAGTTACTATAAAATAAAAAACTAAAATAGTATTTCAAGCTCGATTTGTATGACAAAATAATTGTATTTCTCGCTTTTTGTCTGTTTCAGGCAAAGGATTTATTAATCTGACACATGTCGATAACAGGACCTGGCGAGTTCGTGAAGGAGAAAGTTTGTCCCTGCATGTGGATATGGACGCCTACCCTAAACCCCATGTCCTGTCCTGGAGCTACAATCAGAAAAATCTCACGAACACAACTGACCATATTATCACCACCCACTCGCACACACACAGGTATGCATGGATGTGTATGTACACACTCCCGCATTTCAGTATTTCCTTGTCCTTGTGTTTTTTTTGTTTGTGTGTGTTTGTTTGTTTTTTTTACACATGTCTTTGTTTTTTTTCTTTCCAGTTATCGCAGTCAATTAAAGCTTGTGCGTTTGAAAGTATCAGAGAGCGGGGTCTACACTTTTTTGGCCTCCAACGGTGATGCTAGCGTCCTCCTGACATTTGAAGTTCATGTGCTGAGTAAGTAAATTGTGTTACTGTACGTGAGTGGAGCTAGTGGCAGACTGGTTCTGCTTCCTGTCATCATGTGGCTCACAGCAGAGTGTTACTCAGTTAATAGTAGAACGTCAAATATCACAGAGCAAACAGAAGTACAGACAAACTTTGCATACGTGACTGTTTTGCTGCACCACAGACTGACATTTCTGGTATAGTGTTGGATGTTTTGGTTTTGGATATTTCGCTTTCTAATATAATTTAACTATAATGTATTATTCGGTGCTGGTTTAAATATAATACATTATAAACAATTACTTTAATCTCTCTCTCTCTCTCTTTAGGTAAACCAGCAATTGTATCTCATGAAGGGCCGGTTGATGGTCAAGTGCGCTGTGTGGCTGAAGGTTATCCCCCACCTCAGATCACATGGTACTACTGTGACCAACCGCATGCCAGGTATGCATCTTATTTATAGCAAAGCAGTTAGAGCCAAGTTACTGAAATTAAAGATCAAACTTAAGCAAAAAGGTGCATAAAAGTAGACATCGTACAGACATAATGGTACCACATAGCAGGGTTGTTACACTCAAGATTAAATTAAAGAAACTGGAGCAAATGTTTTACTGCAACAGAAAACCTCATTTTCCCCTCTCGTTTGTTCCAACCACTCAATATTCAGCATCACCAGTATACTAATCACTGGCCTGATCATCTGTCATCATATGCACCTGTTTCTCACTGGTTCATCCTTTAATTTAGATTGTTGTTTAATGCTTGAATGATTCATAGGTCACTATGTGGCATTACAAACAAAATACAGGCCTCGAAAACTCCTCAGGTACAGTAACTGGACTACTAATAGGAGGCAACTGTGAGAGCCAAAAAAGTCTGCAGAACCATTCCTCAGGATTACATTAAAGAAAATACAAGAAAGTCTGGCTCCCTGGAAGCAAAATATGATGAAGGGGAGCTCATCTTGCACAGTGCTATATATACTCATGAAAGTCACAATACAAGCGATTCTACACCAATACACTTTTTGTTAAATTCATTGCTGTCTGCTAGCTGTCCGTTCTGTGTGAGGGCTGAAAAGATCTAGTGTTAACCACCCCTGGCTGTGAGAACGGGAAACAAATAAAGTGGTGCAGACCACTATTCCAGTCAGTCAGCAACAACATTTTGAGGTTTCTGATGGAGCACAGATGGGTGTATTTGTTTGGTTGTTGAGTTTCTCTAGTATCGCTGACTCCTCCTATGAAGGTATGACATTAAATGTACGAATTTATTGTGACCATAAAATCAATGTTTACACATCATAGTTAGATGAGGAAGAAGTTGTTAAAGTGAGGCTCGACATTATTGTTTGCTATGCAAAGTAAGATGTACTTTCACCAGTAACGAGAATTCCACTGTCCGTATCGATAAGAGTTTAGTGCACCAGATATTCATTCGTGCCTGGAATGGAATTTAATATAAAACCAAAGCGGTCATGACCACATACCAAGTGTTACACCATACCACTATGAAAACCCTACAAAACACCCTGTAGAAAAAATCAGCTTGTCTCAGCATGTCTTAAATAAATTCTGTAAACATTTCATGCAACCTAGTTTGTGTTGTCCTGCAAGCTTCATATTAGAGCATCTGCTTGTGCCCCACATGACAGATGAAAAAATTCCATCCTGTCCTGGGCACAAATTTACTCTTCTTTCTGGCAAAAGAAAGAAAAAAAGTAAGAAGAAAAAGAACTACTACACCTCATATATGTATCTGTATTGATAAGACAGCAAGTAAAGGCTAACTAAGCATAACCAAATTATTATATAAAGGGTTTAGGTATCATGACGCTGAGTAACGTGAGGTTCAACTAAGTGGTTCATCAGCTAACGTGATGCTTGTTGATTGGAGCAAGCAGATTGGTTGAATGACCAGGGCCTTATTACAGTGTGAGTCTGGAAAATAATAAAGGAACAGGACAGTTATTCTTAGATGATGCACTACTAAGTGAGTACAGAGTGTCCTAAGCACCACCAAAGCAAACACCACACTATAGAGTAGAGTGTGTGTTAGTGCATCTCATTTGTTAAACTCTGAAAGTCTGTTCTCTAAACATACACTTATGTATATGCAAGGGAACATAAATATTTTGTACATATACTCAAAATGATAACTGCATACATAGCATATAAAAGGGAGCACTTACTACTCATATCACTGTTTACTGGAAGTCTCGGCATCATTTGACACAGGAGAAATTTTTATCCTACTTTCTTGAACTACTTTTATAACTTTATAAGTCAGTAATCAATCATTGCGAGCTCAGTCTTTCTGAGAGCCTTCTGGATCCCAGACTAATATAAGCATGTGCTACTTTTGCTATCTTCAGAGTTTGCATGTTCTCCTCGTGCTTCCTGGGTTTGCTCTGGGTGCTCCGGTTTCCTCCCACTGTCCAAACACATGCAGATTAGGCTAATTGGTGTTTCCAAATTGCCCCTAGTGTGTAAATGAGTGTGTGAGTGTGTGTATGTTTGTGTGCCCTGCGATGGATTGACACCCCATCCCTGCAACCCTAAATACAGGATTAAGCAGGATAGACGAGGAGTGAGTGAGTGACGACCAAATACTAATGCTGATTGATATTTATGGACTAGAGCTGTGGATCATAGGTAGACTGTTGATTTGCTTAAATTTTTGAGCATTTGGATTTGATTTGATTAATTTACTATAATAATTACCACCTGATGTATTTTTATTCTATTCTGTTCAACTATATTTCTTACAGGTTTTAATTAACTTAATTTAACCAGTACCTGTATCAGCACCAACAGTCATGTTCAAAAATGAGTATCCCCCTCTTTTATTTCCTTGTGTTTTTGAGTAAAAACATAATTAAAAATCATCTGATCGTAGCAGGTCTCAATATTAGTCAAATACAACCTCAGATGCACAACAACATATAACGTTTGTAATCATGTCATTATTTATTTAACAAAAATGAAGCCAACCCGTAAAAAATGACAGGCAATACTAAGACCATGTCCACATGTAGCCAGGTATTTTTAACAACTGATATTTCTCTACTTCGTTTTTTTTTTATTAATAATTCTGTCCACATGACAAACACAAAACGCCCTTTTAAGTGCCGTTAGGAGCATCTCTAATCACCAGGGGACCAATCAGAAGCCTAGACAAAACGTCACTACCGGTTACGCTATGTAGAAGTCCGACCAGATCTCGTCCAAAACCGTTGTCGTTGTCTGTGTCGTCAAAGTTTTGTATGTAGCATCAGTGAGCTTCGTAGAATATTCAGGCACCTCTGTTTGTTAACGTAATGTGTGAGCAACTGCGTGTGTTCAGTAAGCAACGTTAACACAGTCACTAGTTTACTGTACATAAGTCCACCATTGCACAAAGTATCCTCATAAACAAAGCTAGCACACAGACTTCATGACATCAGACATAATGAGATCAGACATCACTGCCACAGGTGACACTACAACAAGCCACAATCTCCATTTCAATGACCAAAACCGAGTTTGGATGTGGACGGTGGACCCAAGGTCAAAACTGCAGATAAAATTCTCTGTTTTTAAAAATACCCACCTGGCCTAAGTACCCCCTAACTGCTTCCACAGGATTTAAGAGGGTAAGTTGCAGCCATGTGCTGCTAATCATCAGGCCTTAATTAATCGATCATCAACAGGTGTGCAGACCTCTATAAGAGCAGTTTTGGCAGTTTGCTGGTCTGGAACACTCAGATGTGTGTTAACACAATGCCAAGAGGGAAAGGCTGCACATTAATCTGGAAAAGCATTAAACTCCAGACCTCAACCTATTAAAAATGCTGTGGTGGGACCTTAATAGGTCTGTGCATAAGCAAATTCCCCAAAACCTCAATGAAGTGAAGCAATGTTTTAAAGAAGATTGGGCCAAAATTTCTCCACAGTGATGTGAAAGACTGATAAAGTCATAATGGAAATCATGCATTCAAATTGTTGCTGAAGGTGGATCCTACGGGACCCCAGTTGCAAAATACTGTATATTGGTCAGACTCGGGTTAATAAGTTTAGATGATAACGGGATACAAAGCAGCATTCAAACAACAAGTGACCACTGCTGGAGCATGATTATGAGAGCTTATGTTCTTCCTGCCCCTGATAGAATCAACGATCATTAATGGTCAATTGGTGCAATAAGATCATGTGACCTAATATTTCACATGTATTTCCCACACTAGTGCTATCAATGTAGTCTGAAAGAGTATAACTGTAAAATCAAGCTTAAAGCCTGCATTTGACCTTACAATAAAATGGCAAGTTATGTTTATGAAGCAGTGTGGAATTTCTGAGTGATCAAAGAAGGATTGCTAGACCTCCACTGAGCATGTTGGTACATGTTGGGAGGTGAATGCAGGGCCACCAGAAAGACATTCACTGCCTGTCTTTCTCTTTGACATTGCTTTGGTACTGTATCTGTGTCCGTGTTAGTTATAGTACTCATTAGTGAATAATTTTAAATACAATTAAAGAGTATGAGTATGTCTGTGTGTGTGTGTCTGTGTGTCTGTGTGTGTGTGTGTGTGTGTGTGTGTGTGTGTGTGTGTGTGTGTGTTGGCCTTTGACATCCATTATTACATATCCATAATTATTGTTAATTCATTCTGTGACACTCTAGGTGTTCTAATTTGCTAAATGCCACACAAGAAGAGGAGGATGTCGTCACCGTAACCATGACTAACCCACCCTTTGGGAAGGGAGCGGTGGAGAGCCGCTTGAACATTACCAAGAACAATTACCCCACCCTGGAGTGCGTGGCTTCAGCCGAAGGCGAGATCGTCTACACACTGTTTTCGATCAGCGGTGAGAACACAAACAATTACGTACGCCCTCCTCACACAATAAAGCACACACCCAGTTAAAGCCTTAATTCCAGACCTCAAACCAGTTCCATGCAGAAAACAAGAAAGAATTGACTATGTTACCCGGATCCAAGGTTATCTGTCCCCAGGTCATTAAATGTTATTAAGTTACACTTTTGTACTAGTACTGCGCTCCTGATAAGCATTAATGGAGTAACATCTAAGCAATGTCAGTGCTGTGAATGCCACATGAGAGCTAGGAGTTCTTAACACTGAACTGAAAGACTGAACCGCAAACATTTACAGGCACTTCTGAAATATTTCCTGAGCCATTAGACGCATACTTCAAGTCACTTCATCTCATCGTAAAATTACTCCTCTGACATTTTACTGTTAGATCCATGGATTCCTTGTCCAGCCCATATAAAATGCATTCTGTAATGTAACACTACTCTAACCACAAACTTTAAAATACAGCATCAGAAATGCCCAAGTATAATCATGTTTGAAGATCAGTTTAGAAGATTTACATGTCAGGTGACTAACGAACCTTGGGATGTTAGGAGCAAAAATTTGCATACCCTTAGGGGAAAAAAAGCAAAAAAGAATAATAATCTACGAACGTTATTATGTTAGCATTCAAATGTGCTTTTATTATCATAAGAAACAAAAAATAGTGAATTGTATAATACAGTATGTGTTAATAGTGGGAAAAAAATTAATTATACCAGTTTAAATTTTGCATTTTACTCAACAACCACAACAATAGTCACTTGTTATTTTAAGACAAAAAAGTCAGCTGTTCTTGCAAGAACAGTATTGTCAAGTGCATTTGCAAAACCCATCGAGCACCATCCCGGAAAAGCAAGACCAAAACTTACCTCTGCTGCAGCACCTCAGATTAGAGCTGTTGTGAAAGCTTTATAGAGCATAAGTAGCAGACACATCTCAATATCAACTGAGATTACTGCATATTTTGGACGCCTTCAGGATTGTTTTACACTGTAGAAAGAAATAAAAATCAAGAAAGACCATAGAATTAAAAAATGTACCCAAACTTCTGACTGGTAATGTATGTCCACCAGTTGCTTTTTTGTTTTAACCCCATCTAACCTCTTTTCAATCCTCATGGCAGTTATAATTGAAAGCATTTAAGAGCATTCTTACTCACATCTGCTACAATCTTGACAGATGTCATATGCAGAGAATTATTTTTCAAAAACAAACGCTTTCTTTCTTTTACGATATTTTCTTCCATATTCCTTCTATATAAGATACAATTCCTGTGCTGCATAAACAGTTTGTGAAACACATCCATGCAGTTAAATTTTTTTATGCTTTTGCTGTCCCTTAGTCCAACCTAGAAAATTCTATTACAAAGTGTCCACTGCAGTTGAGTGGCTGGCTTGGATTCATCATAACAACCATTATTCTTTTCTGCTCTTGTTTGGGTTTTGGTCCATTCAGGCGTTACAGTTCATTTAAATTTTCTCCATCTCACCATCAGTGTTTCTGCTTGGGGCTTGGCAGGTGCTTTTTGGAAATTTCTTAGCTTCATCTGTTCATGCATTTACTGCAGAGAGAAAATGTCCCAGATCTCTTCTGTTCTTTGTACGAGATGCATTCAAGTCAAACCGGGACTTTTTCATTGTGCAGAATAACAGAACACAGTTATGAGAGTAATCTCTTAATTTATTTCTCTATATAATCCCCTACTGCACTAATACACTTATCCCAGTGTCTCACTAGTGCTTGGATACCATCAAAATAGAAAGTTTTCTCAGTACACTGGAGTGCCATGATCGGACTGCCTGCTTCACATATGAAACTCTGGCATCCCAGGAACTCCTTAAATGGGCCAAACATTTAGAAATGGCTTGGAACAAGGTCAGGACTATAAGAGGAATATGACAATAACTCCCATGCAAAGATCCTGTAATGTGCAAGTGGTGTTTGTGAGAGACTGTATTTACAGTTCCCATAGGTGTGACGATTTTCCAAAAGAGGAAAGTTTGCTTTCATTCCAGATTGGATAAACTCTCTCCCACAAGTCTTTTTCATCCACTTGCTCTCTGGCAAAGCAGGTAGCACTGAGTGGATTACACATACACATTAATGCATATAAATTTCTTGTAACAAAAGGTAAATCTTTTCAAAAACTTTGGGGAATCTAACTTCAAAGAGTTCCTTAAACCTAACCTACTCAAAGTCCAAAGTACCAGTGTGCAGAATCCTAGTTGTGATAAAGAATCATCAGTGCAGAGCATTATTTATGGCTGGGCAGAATTTATGATTTATTTTCATGTTATCATGGGTTTATCACAACATTTGACAAAATCTTTATTTTTTCCAGCTTTTTGGACTCTATTTTCCAGTTGTAAAATAAGTGAAAAAAAGACTATTGTGTTCAGACTCCAGATTTAAACTTCCATAACAGATGATTAATTAATCAAGAGTATTCTTTGCATGAGGCATGAAAATGCGTGTATATGTGTATACTCATGAATGATATTATTTAAGGCACAGAAAGACAATGGAGGTAACGATAGAAAGAGAGAGAGAGAGAGAGAGAGAGAGAGCAGTAAAAGCCAGTGACCGGTTTACAGGGGATTATTTCTTGCAGAGTTGGCGTTCTCTGATTTGAAATGGAGAGAAAGCTTCTTATGGTTAAAGAGCTTATTACTACTCAGAGTACAAAGCAGAGAAAACAATAACCCTCAAACACAGACTGAACACAAAACCTAGCGACGTAATCGTCGTTAGGTTAACGTGTACAAAGGACTAAAAACAAGCTTAAGTTTGTATATAATTACCATGGTAATTATAGATCCATAATCCTTAACAGGGGATCATGCTGTAGATCATCTGCTGTGATGATCTACAACAGTTGTAAGTTTTAATGTGACCATGTAACTGCATACTTCTTTTTATTATTATTATTATTATTATTATTATTATTATTGTATGATTTCTGTATCTTTTCGCTGTATTTAAAATCCTAAAATTTCTAAGGGGAATTGCAACCCTGTTTATAGCTTACTCTTACACTTTTAGACGAACGGCTACACCTTTGCACTTTGTCATTCTTTATATTTTACGTGTCTTACTTCATATGAACCGGGAAACAGTGGTGGCTGGGAAGTTTGGGAGTCAATCAGTGGGTTGAAACTTTTGGGTCCTTGGACAACTGTTGGGTCTCTACCCCTATCCCCCATACAACCCAGGCACTGCACACAGCATGGAGTGCTGATCCCAAGCCTAGTTAGAGAATGGGAGAGTTTCAACAGGAAGGGATTTTGAGCAAATCAAATGATCCAATGTGGCGACCCCTATGAAAAGGGACAGAGCCCAGGGGTAAAAAAAGATATATATGATCCAGAACACCAGCCCAACCTAGCATCACACCCTCCACTTACTATAATGTCTTTTATTTTTCACTTTCTGATATCATTTTTATTACTTTTTTTTATTTCAGAACGTAGTGTTCCTCATGAGCTTTTTACTCCATTGCTGATTGGCTTCATTGCTGCAGCAGCCATCCTTTGCCTCATCCTGTTTGTTCTCCTTTACAAGTACATGCAGGTAATACCTGACACCTCACATGATGCAGGGCAGAATGGGCCCTGAAATTACTGGAAATTATACAGAAAGAGACAAAAAAATGTTCTTTGACTGATTTTGTTAAGAACACTATGTATGCTTGTTACAGTAAATCCCTAAATTACTGCAGCAGAACATGTCAAAATAACTGATTATTGTAATGTACTGCACTACTATAATATAGGCGATGCATTTTTTACATTTTAAGAGCCTAACTGTTTTTAATATACATGAGAATCATCTAGAGTAACATCTATTTAAATGAGAAGTTGTGTCAAACCTTATAAATCCAAGCAAGGCATGTAAATGTAGTCATGTTTAGACAAACACTGGTTAGCTAAGTATAGTTCAAAAACACATGTGCCCCATGAGGGAACCCCTGGGGGTAAAGAAATCACTTTATGAGCTGTTATCCCATGATCTTTTATGTGTCATAAACATCAGTCTTCCTGCTGTACATAGAAATTCAACAACAACATGAACACCATCACCATCCGGGCTTGGCATTTACATGGCCACATTTATTGTCTCCATGTGAGAATGGGAGTGCAGTATGATTTGTTGCAGTACAGGAAAAAAAAAGCAGAAGTGTACAATTTTATTGCTGTAATAATGCACCAAGATAACAAACTATTTACTCTAATCTGGCTCTAACGCTGTTCCTTAAAATCCTTTTTTTTTTTTTAAAGAAATAAATAAATAATAGTAAATCCATCCTGTGTACTTCTTTCAGAAACCTAAATACCAGATCCAATGGAAAGTCATTGAAGGAATCCATGGCAACAACTATGTCTATATTGACCCTACCCAGCTTCCGTACGACCACCAGTGGGAATTTCCTCGAGACAGGCTGCGCTTCGGTTAGTTGACTTCTTGTTTACCGTCGCCATCACTGGCGCCATCAGTCAATGCCACTCTGCTTGGCTTGGACTTTCTTCTCCTTTTTTGTTCTCTCTCTCTCTCTCTCTTTCTCTCTCGCACCCAGAGTGTTTGTCAATTTGTTTTATAGCATACTCTACTGTATGTGATGGGTGTTTTATGGAAGTATGGCATCATTCCAAACCTTAACTTGACCCACTATCTATGCCAAAATGGACAGTAATAGTTAACAAGTTCCCTATTTTACTCAGAGCAAATGTCAGAATCCAAAAAAAGTTCCCATGAGAAGATTTTAAGATAAGTGAAAAATTGATACAAGAGATCAATATTATTAGATTTTTTTCTGCATTCTCAGGTAAAACTCTTGGTTCTGGAGCATTTGGAAAAGTTGTGGAGGCCACGGCATATGGAATGTCCAAGGCTGATACGGTGATGACCGTGGCAGTCAAAATGCTAAAACGTAAGTAGAGTTGTAGAAACTTGACGCAATTAATAAATGAATGTAATTCATTAGTACTGAACGACAGCGAGGGTGTGTGTGTGTGTGTGTGTGTGTGTGTGTGTGTGTGTGCGTGTGCATGCTCAAACGTCTGACTCGGAAACCATGTATCACTGACATCCAAGAGTCACTCTGGTAAATAAAACTGTGGGAAAACTGACTCTTTTCCTCAAAGGACTTAACAGGTTTCAGTTCCAAGAACCCAAGATCAATATAGCTCACATAGATCAGGTTATATTACCACTAAGACAAGACTAAGTGTTAGAGGACACAACTTACACACCCTTATGCCAGTAACATGATATGTAAAGTACTTTATGTGTCAGTTTCTGGAAGCATTGTTTAATGAAAGCTATTAAAATAATCCTTTAAAAAGTTTGAGTAATGTATGTATAGTTTGTAAGGTTTTTCAGTCAGTTACAGTGAATTTGTTCATTAATAAAGCTTAAATAAATTTAATTTTAGTACTATTTTCAGCACAACTTTAAGATGCCTTGTGTGTATCTGTTTAACTGTTTTCATGTTCATTTGTCTGTCATTTGATGTTGTGCCACAGCGAGCGCTCACGCCACTGAGAAAGAGGCTCTGATGTCAGAACTGAAGGTGCTCAGTTACCTTGGCAACCACATAAACATCGTCAACTTACTGGGTGCCTGCACTGTCGGAGGTGAGAAATAGAGAGAGGGAGAGAGAAAGATCGGGTCTTTCATTTATGAACAAGCACAATACATTAGATACTTTTTACGGCAAAACATTTTATTGTAATTTAAAAAAAATTCAGCATAATTAAAACCACTAAGGCGACACAGCAGCATAGTGGTTAGCACTCTCGTCCTCCACCTCCAGGCTCAAGGGTTTGATTCCCGCCACGGGGTCAGTATGCATGGATTTGCACGTTCTCCACCTGGTTGATGGGTCTCCTCTGGGTACTCTGGTTTTCTCCAACAGTCCAAAGACATGCAGATTAGGCTAATTGGCATTCCCAAATTGCCAAAAGCTTGTGAATGTTGACCGGAGGTCCTACCATGATATAAAAATACACTGGTTATTGCCATTAGCCTCTATGGTCCCTAGTTGGACTACAGAGGTTCCTAGATGGATGGATAGAATGATAAAGTATATAGTATATTTCAGTTTGTAACACTCACAAAGATTGTAATCATTTCTGTCATTCCATTGATTGTCTTGTCAGTAAAGCAGCCCAAACTGAATTGAATTAAATGAACTGAAATGAAGAGAAATGGGAGGACAAATGGATTAGGTAATGCAGTGAGCAAACAAACAAACAAAAAAAATAAGCGAGTAAAGAGTTAAAACATTTAACCCTCAAGTAAAAGTAAATGTAATATATGTGAGATGCTGATGTGATTTCCACTGCACCTCTCACCAGGTCCGACTCTGGTGATAACTGAGTACTGCTGTTTTGGTGACCTACTGAACTTCCTGCGCCGAAAACGTGACTGCTTCTGTTGCTCCAGACTGGGAGACGACTCTTACTATAGAAATGTCTTGTTATATCCAGACTCAGGGTGAGACATATTGATATACAAGTACTGCGCAAAAGTCTTGAGCCCACCTCATGTTTTTTTTTTTCATATTTTGCTCCTAGACTGTTTTGTTTTATATTTTACCATAGTCTTGATGAATAGTTTTCCAGGCTTCCTGAAGGACTCTTTTGGCTCTCATTTTTTGGCAAGTTTTTGTCTCTTATTTTCAGTCCAGTCCCTGTACTTAAGCAGTTTTAGATAAATTTTAGTTTTTTTGTAAAGCCACGCAGTGACCTATGAATCATTCAAGCATAAAATAACAATCTAACTTAAGGCATGAACCAGTGATAAATAGGTGCAAATAATGACAGATGATCAGGTCAGCGATTAGTATACTGGTGATGCTGAATGCTGAGTGGTTGAAACAAATGTGAAGGGAAATGTGGGTGCTGCTAATATTGTTACATGAACAATACATTTTTAAATTGTATCTTTAGGCACCTTGCAACCTGATGCACTAAAACATAAGTTCCAATTCTTTAATGTAGCCTGCATCATTTAATTAAATTCAATCTCAAGAAATTAGTGGAGGCTCAAGACTTTTGCACAGTACTGCATCTGCTTTTTAGGATTTTCTTTTGTTAGATTTGATTTGTAAAATGACAACTAATAACATCCTGCGCTTATTGTTTGTAGTGAAGGTAGAAATGGCTATATGACTATGAGACCTTTGGTACTGGGAGTTCAGTCTGCTGAGAAACGTTCATTACCTAAAGGTATAGTATGGTGCAGTAGAAGAAAAACTGCAAGTGTTCTCTTTTTATCCTCTTCTCTTCACTTCTCTTCTCTTCATGTTGTATATAATATATTTGTCTCTCCCACTGACTCACTTATCTCTTCTTTTCTCTTTTAGGTGCTGGCTCTTACACAGACTGTAATGTGTTCAGTGAAGTTCTGCAAGAAGACGGTTTGGCTCTGGACACTGAAGACCTCCTCAGCTTCTCATATCAAGTTGCTAAGGGCATGGACTTCTTGGCATCTAAAAATGTAAGGACTTAAATTTCTGTTTAATTTACTTCTCTTCTCTTCTCTTCTCTTCTCTTCTCTACTCTTCTCTCTTCTCTATGTTAGTTTCTCCACGTTTCTGTCATGACCCCCAATAGCAACGTAATATCCTAGGCGATTCGGTCATGGTTCAGATTACCAGAGATAGTGCTCACATGTCTACAGGCATGCCTGCACATCCTTACAAGTGTGTCAAAACACATACACACAGACATTACATTTCTCAACACGGTTATCATGTTGACCAAATCGCTGGGTTTCATTGCCAAAATAGACATTGTGAAAACAACTGACCGAGCACTGTTTATTGAAATAAGACATTGCACATTCATACGCGCTTTGAGAATATTTTTATGGCAAACAAATAGGCGATTGTTGGAGAAATTAAAACTTGTTTGCTGACTGTATAAAACTATCATAGATCTCCAAGGTCCCAGCATGTTTTGACTTGGGCTCTTCTGAGAATTTGGAAATAATGGCTGCCAAATGAGAAAAGCTCATTGTTTTTTCTGGAAAACTTTTCGAGAGTGCATTCATACTGATTTTCCATTTATCGAGCGTTTCAGTGGTTGAACCATTGAAGTTTAAACATGTAGCTTGTGGGAGTATTGGGGTCCTACATGTGTTTTAAGACATTATGTCTAATTCTTTGACTGCCATCAATGGACTAAATTCAGAGTTGTCAACTTAAATTTATATACAAAGGTAGATATCCAGGGAAAAGTTTTTTCAGATCTGTGCTAAAAGGGTGTTTATTTTCTGCTTGATTAAATTTACCTGTCTAACTACCTTTAAGATATCTATGTAGATCTTTTGAGACATCTAGGCAGCCCACATATTCTACTAAGAACACTTGCCTTAAACCCAAAAAAGAAAATTCCTGTAGGAAATATTCTGTCAATTACAAATCAATCCAAAATAATGTTATATTGTATATTTTCTAACAGTTTACAACACAGTACCAAGGTAAACTTCTAGACTGAAATAAACCTGATTCTGATATAATCTAGTGGTGGCTCAATCAGTTAAGGCTGTGGGTTACTGGGCTATTGATCAAAAAGTAGGGGGTTTGGGCCCCAGCACTGCCAGGCTTAAACTGAGCAAGTTCCTTAACACTATCTACTCCAGGGGCTCTGAATCCTGCTGCCTCTGCACTCTAGCCCGAGCTTCCTAACTGGGCTATGCCTTACTTCTTTACTGTGCTGTAAGGTACATGTGACAAATAATTGAATCTTAATCTTAATATACAAATGTGAAGCAGGCTGGATTTAAATGGATGTCTGATACATTGTGTGGTTAGTAATCATAAATAGCCCTAGTTCTGTCCCAGCATGAACATTATCGTTGTATGCTGTTATAATGTAATTATACTGACAATTTACACACAAAACAAAATATAGGACCAACATTTCTTTCTCAAAGTTAGAATGTTAGAAAGGGGTGATGTTCATTCAATATCATCCCAATGACATTTTTATATAATGACCCTGACCATGACCATGGACAACAGACAATGGACAATGCCTATTGTTAAAAACACTATACAAATATAATTAAATAGAATTGAATTAAATTGAAAAAAATGACTCCAAAAAAAACTACACCCTTAGAACAACAGAATTTTGAGCAGTTTCAGAACAATGTTTTTCGTTTGTTAAGCCACACAGTGACCTATATGAATCACTTAAGCATAAAAAAGCATCTAACTTAAGGCATGAAACAGTGAGAAACAGGTGCAGATGATGACAGATGATCAGGCCAGTGATTAGTATACTGGTGATGCTGAATGCTGAGTAATCGGAACAGACGAGAGGGGAAATGAAGTTGCTGCTGAGGCTGATACATAAACAACCGATTTTTAAATTGTGTGACTTTTGCACAGGTTTCTTCTTGTGCTCACCACTTAGGTTTATTTAATGAGACTACATTCATATATTTTATGTTGCGCTCAGTTGTTTTGTATGTACTGTATTTACATTGTCCAAAGTATTAATTCCAAGTCAAACATGAGCTTAATGTTGAGGTAATAAGAATGGTATAGAACTTACAGCTCCTTGCTAAAAACATTAACATTCTAGATAGTAATAGCGGAGATCTATGAAAGATTGTGAATACTGATGTGTTCAATTTTACTATTAGCTCCTCACCATGACAACGTTGTGTCAGTTCTGTTACTCATTGTTCAACTGTCTGGGTTGCAGTTGTTTTTGTGGCAATACATGCAAATCTGATTTGCTTAACCATTTACTTAAGTCTGTGAAGCGTACCCTGTAGTCTGTAAGAACTAAAAGTAAATACGTGTATGAGCATCTAAGCTCAGGGATCAGATACATATTTGTGGGAGATCACACACCAAGTAATTTTTTCATTCTTCTACGTATTTTAGCAGCACCATGTAAACAGACTACAGCAGTTCAGTGCTAATGAGAACACATTCTGTCACATTATTCCTGATATTTAATATGGAATGTTTCCAAAATCTGTAACTGAGGGGTTTTTTGTGTGTGTGTGTGTGTGTGTGTGTGTGTGTGTGTGTGTGTGTGTGTGTTCAGTGTATTCACAGAGACCTGGCAGCCAGAAACATCCTCCTTACTCAAGGTAGAGTGGCCAAGATCTGCGACTTTGGACTTGCCCGTGACATCACTACTGACTCCAACTATGTGGTTAAGGGAAATGTAAGTTGTGTTCCAGACACCGAATATTATGATTCACCTTGTATTTACATGTCTTGTATTTAAAAAATACTAAAGAAAATCATAGTACTCCGGCGTACTGAGAAAAACTTGATGGTATCCAAGCACTAGTGAAACGCTGGAATAAGTGCATTAGTGTAACAGGGAATTATACAGTATAGAGAAATAAAGGAAGATTTTACTCTCATAACTGTGTTCTGTTATTCTGCACAATCGAGCTTTAACTTGAACACCCCTCATACTATACCACAAAGCTATGCAGTCTGATGAATATTTGGCTATCTGGAACTTGGCTCTGGGTATAAGGGCGATATATCAGCATGGACACTTAAATACAAAACCAACTTTATAACAGTGACTAAGAATAAAGAGACTAAACATTCTTTGCAAGTCAAAACTTATGAATCATCTACAAAAACAAAACTGTTCTAATGGACCTATCTTGTGCAGGCCCGTCTGCCGGTGAAGTGGATGTCTCCTGAGAGTATATTTGAGTGTGTATACACGTTTGAAAGTGACGTCTGGTCTTACGGCATCTTGCTGTGGGAGATCTTCTCTCTGGGTACGTTTCAGTTATTTCCAAACATGAATCCAGATGTGAATTAAACATAATAAATGTGTAGGCATCATTTATCAGTGTGAGGGCTATGTTTTAATGAACATTGGGGAGAGTGAGCAGTGTGGACATGTGATCTACTAAGAATATGTGTAAGGCTTCCTTGTAATGAGTGCAGCCTGAACAACCAACATGTGTGTGTGTGTGTATGTGTGTGTGAGTGTCATCTGTTTGGCTGGTGTGATGAACCGAACACAATATGTATTAGCTTGATAGTACTCTTCTACTTTGTATTAGCATTTGGTTATGTGTTTGACAAGGACTAGAAAGAACATGTGCCTCTTGAGATAAGGGCATCCTTGTCAATGTGAAGGGTTCTGAATTCAACATGATAGTTGAATTCACTGATAGTACAGCCGAGAAGTCTGACTGATTGAAAAGGTAAATAAAAACAGTATAGGGAAGGTCATTTTGGTTTGGAGAGACAAATACATTCTGTGTCCATGTTTGTAAATTTATTTTACGCCTTCAATATTAGGAGTGTAACAACTTACAAAAATTCACCATTCAGATCACATTAAAGTTTTTGGTCTCGAACCGGATAATTTTTCGGATCACCAAAAAAATGCGCAACAAATATAATTTATTTGAATTTTTGGAAAGAACCCTCAACAAAACTGTCCAAGCAATGAGTAAAAAATTAAAAAGGTATTGTACTTTGAGTTGTTTTTTTTTCTATGTTTCAAAAGTTATTAGAATTCATAGTGATTTGGAACAGGAGCAGACCTTAACTATAAATTATTGCTTAAAATTCTCAGGAAGCAGTCCTTACCCGGGTGTACCTGTAGATTCAAAATTCTACAAGATGATCAAAGAAGGATACAGAATGGATTCTCCTGAGTTTGCTCCTGGTGAAATGTAAGTGTTCTTCTTTCTTTTAGATAAAACTATAAAATAAAAAAATTCAATACTTAATTGTTTCATTCAAGTGCAATATGAGACAATATTCATTAATATCATCAGCATCGTCTATACCGCTTTATCCTGTATTCAGGATCGTAAACTTTTTTGATTATATGAACACAGACTGCCATTCACTGTAGTTCACAAGAACTAATATTAAAAAACTATATATTAAGATTAAATATAGTACTGACTTTTTATTTGATCAATAGAGTGCGAAAAAAGTTGAAAAAAAGATAAGAAAAGATAAGAAATAAAAAAGAATCATTCAACTTACTACAGTGATGAGTGTAGCATTAAATCTGACTGGCTGTTGTCTTTCCAATCTGAAACAGCCTATCAGAGTTGAACTTGTTCCAGTCTCTAATTTGGCTGGTTTTGGAGCACACTGCTCTTGCTGGGCAAAGTTTAGCATGCAGTGTTTTCGGATTGGTTTTCCTGTAATTGCTCTACTTTTTTGAACATGGGTTAAAAAGAATGTGTCTAAAAAAAAAAAAAGCTAATTTTAGTGAAACAAAGTATGTGCATATAAAACTAGGGTAGCTATAGATGTTATCATGTGGGCTTATTGTTATTGGAGACCCTGTGTTTTCAGCACTGTGTAAGTGGGATGTTGTTAGTTTGATCTGGCAGCTTATACGAGCATAGAGCGAGCGCACGAATAGGAGTTTGCATGAGTAAAAATACAATTTGTGCGTGTGAGAAAAGGTATGCATAGTTTTTCACTCAAGAATAAGGCCCAAACATAGAGTAGCAGTCAAACTATATTTTGCACTATGATAGTAATACAAATTTACAATTAATCCAAAGTATACTGTTGAGAGGGATTTTTACAGATCAACTGCAATTTGTCACAGCACTATTTTCTACTACAGCAACTACAGTATATGTGCTTTCTTCTTTTTTAGGTATGAAATCATGCAGGCTTGTTGGGAGGCAGACCCATCCAGGAGACCCTCATTTGGCAAGATAGTGGAGAAGGTTGAACAGCAAATCTCAGACAGCACCAAACATGTACGTCCTCATAAAACAGCCATTTTTAGTACTGCCTTAGTATTGTTAACCTATCTAAAGCAAATGTTTCCTATATTCTTCCTTCCCATAGATCTATCTGAACTTCAGCTCCAGGTTGCCTGTAGTCGCAAGTCCCCATGAGGAGCCCTTTTCTCACTCCTCACGTCGTAATTCAGGAAGCGATCAAAGCACTCCCACTCTGCCCCTTCTGTCTGGTGATGAGGTTTTTTCGGAGGAAGCAGCTTCCAGGCAGCCACGAGCTTAAGAAAAACTCTGCTGGTTTATCTACTAAGACTGTAAGCCTTTCAGACAAATGTAGGCCGAGTGGAATGTGTGAACCCTGGCTGGAACGATCATAAAGGCAAAAAGAAGTCCCATCATCTTTCTACTCTTTTCCCCTTACTAATGTGGGGTAGTATACAGAGTACACTCACTCTTCATTCCCCATTACTTCAGGATAATGGGACATGGAAGTTTTAGGGAGCGTTTTAAGTTCTTTTTCATGTTCATTGATGTTCCAGTAGAGTTGATTGGCACCTTCACTTCTGCACAACAGGCCTGACCTGGTCTTTTTGTGGTACGATTTTTAACACTGCATAGGTACTCGGGAACAAATCTGATCATACCCTGTATCAGGCTTTATTTTCATAATCATAGCGCATACAGCACATAATAAACATAAAACAAGATTGCAATGGTTAAAGCTTTGTGTAGTATCATGACCAGCTAAACGTGTGGTATTGTAAAGCAGAACAGCAAATCTCTCACAAATGCGGAGGCTTGACTGGAAGTATATTTAATGCCAAAAATCCAAAATCCAAAACATACAAAGGGAGAAATGTCTAGCAGGCTCTTTTAGAAATCAACCATGTGTTGGAATGCAGGGAAAAATAGAAAACACCAGGTTGTAGGAACTAAGCTGTATCTTAGCAGTCCATCTGTGCTAATGGGGGGGGGCGGGAGAGGGGGGCAATAAGGGCAATAATGAATTCATAAATTGTATATCACAGCAGACTGTTAAGTTATGGTCAGGAAATTAGAAACAGAGCACAATCTTAAAAGATTTGCATAGTGTCAAATCAAATATAGCGACTTTAACCAACAGTTTATTTTTGCGCTGATACAAAAACTAAAGCCTTATGTCTTTGTCCTAAAGTGATAGGTCAATACAGATGTTATTGTACAGAAAAGCACTTTTTAAGACTTGATCAATCACTATATTGGATGTAGATGCATCTTCTTAGCAGTACACTATATATAGTATATGTCATAGAGACTTTCTTTTTAAAAGCACAAAATACTGGTATAGTGCTTTTGGTATTGTGTTTGGTATGGTATGATGGGTTTAGGCAGCTTTTAGTAGTTTAGTAAACTGCCTCAGTATTATTCAGTTGCAGATCAAGAACAGTTCTGACACCACGATTTGTTTATATTCAAATGACAGCTTAATAATTTGGTGAAGTGCATGTTATTTTCCTCCAGTCTCTACATTTGTGGTAGCTGCAATGAGTAGTATAAGCTACATGTAGACTCGCTCCTTTTTCCTTAGTAGTCATTAGACATCAATTTTAATTGTTTTTGTTACAGAGCAGTGCTTCTTATTCAACTACTATTCCTGCATTTTTTTTTCAGGGAAACAATTTAAGTGTTAAAGTGCAAACGCCGAGCTTTAAGATCAGTATTATGCGAAGGATTTCGTCCAGTACTGTGTGAAACTTTTGATAGAGCCCTTCTCTACATGGACATGGGTGAAGAGTATACAGTACTGTACATTTTATTGAGAGACAGACTTTACATCACATTTCACATGGACATTTGTGGTTTAGGTGCTTTTACCTAGATTTATGGTTTCTGTAGGAGCTAAGTAGAAACTTTTTTGGTCATTTGAAACATTTCAGGAACAGAGAAAAGTCTGGAAATACCAGTTTCATCATTTGAAGACATTGACCTGGAGGCAAAGTTTTTGTTGTTGTTGTTGTTGTTGTAGATATGTAAAGTTTTACTGAAGCTTGTTTATACAAAGATATTGCACTGTATATTATCCTTTCTATTCACATGTACTGTATATAAAGAAATAACCGTTTTTGTCATTCCATACAGTATATGAACAATAATCATTGCAGAGAATCCATTCAAGCTTAGGATGTTAGAGTTAAGCTAAGAAGATGCATCATTTTAAAATGCTCTCAATACAACATAAAGTGTCTTGCTTCACGTATAATCCAATAGATTAGATTTCTGCTCTTTTGTCAATAAGAAACGTGCTGTTGAGGAAAGAGCCGACAAAAAGCTAGTGCTCATGAGAAACACATGCCAATGGGTGCACACTCTCCATATGAACAGCCAATGACATGTCAGTCATGTCAGTGAATGGAAGGGTAGAACGTGGAAGTGTAGCTGCTCTGATAAAGAGCCAATGAGGGCGTTCGTGACCATCCCATTTGAAAAATGAGAGGCCCTGCATTTGAGATGGAGAGTTCGTAGGGATCCTATTTCTATGAACTGACTGATTCAGACTGTGCCAGATAGAGCAAGTTGTAACATCAGTAGTCAAGCAGCCGTCAGTAGCTGATTTCCCAGCTCTCTTTTTGTTCTTTGTGTCCAGCTGCTTCCTCCTAGCGGAAACGTCACTTCCAGAGTTGGGGAGATCCCAGTCGCTCTCTATCCCACCTCCACTGCTTCCCTCTCACTCTCTTCCCACACTGAGACATTGTTCTGAAGAGGCATCTGTCTGCACTTCTGTATGTGTGTGTGTGTATGCATCGAGTGTGCGTTTTTATTGTAGCATAATGCAGGTCATTTTGCTGGTTAGACACCAGAGCACCGATGAGCTATCTTGTATACAGCTTGTCAAATACACTGTATACCACAAACTGGCTTCTGACTGTTGGTTTTGTGGGCATGATACCACTTCTGTGCTTTTTCTTGCTCTATAGTAATATGTGTCACTATTTTAGGGCAAAATGGTACGTTCATGCTAATGCTGTAAACATTTAAGTGCAACCCACTTAACCCATTTTTGTGTGTGTGCATGTGGTTTACAAGCTACTTAAAATTTCCTTTGCATATCCATCGCATAAATGTTACTCTACAGTACAAGTTCCACCCGTCAACTGTACAGTATGTATGCATTAAGGTCCTTACATAACAGATGGCTTAAATGCCTGTAGCAGATGTGCTTCTTCACATTTGGTACAGCTAGTACAGTATCTAATCATTTAATCACAGATCATGTAAACCAATGTAACTTCATCATGTGGTAATTACTATATGATAATGCATGGATTATCTCAATAGGTCTGTTTTTTTTTTTTTTGGACAAATTATCGAAGATATTTTTGTCCTTGAAAAGAAGGTTTGTTCTGTGCATTTCATCATTGTATATTTATTTTAAAGTTTTTATTTTGCAAGCGTTTAAAATTGTTTATTGTGTAAGTTCTGTATTTTGTGTTTGTCATGTCTTGTTATTATAACACTGTAAATAAAAATATTGAAATATAAATAATTTAGTGTTGGAATGTTATTTACTTTCTTTGTATAAGGTTAACATGGGAAAAACACAAACAAAATGTTACAAATAAGTTGTTAAGACAAACCTGTGTTACACATAAAACAAGATTTTAAAACTTTTTGCTATTCCATTTTCTATTTTTAATGTTACAAAAGGAAAGCTTTGTTAGTCACATGTATACTAGATCACATAGTTTTTCAAAAACCTGATCATCAAACATGTAATTGCTGAGCTTTCTATTTGAGATGTTCTCTTCTAATAAGGCTTCCAGCCATACAGTACCATCGAGTGTGATATTGCTTTTGTACAACAGTCCCGAAACACCATTTATTATCATGGGATTATGATTTGTTTGCTTATTTAATCAGTTATTTTGCTCCACCAATTCATATATCCTTTAATGATCCTCTGAACTAACTAACTGAGCGTGGCGAAGCTTGTGGCCAACAGTTAGGGTAATTATCAGTGGAGAAAGTAGTTTTAAATTCTTACAGGTATATATAGAAAAGGAGCAGAGAAATAAGCCATAGAGTTCCTCTTTATATTTCCACTTATTCTTTAGAACATCAGCTTAACATCTATGTTAACTTCTGGGATTGACTCCTAAATAGCATTAAATGGAAAACTAATGTGCTATGTAGGGTGTACATGTCCCTCACACCTTTTGTGACTGGTTCTGAATGTGGTTTTTTGTTTTGCTTTATTTTGTTTTGTTTTTTTTGCAAAAAGCTGCTCTCCTCTCAGTCCTGTGGACAGTACTGACCTACTTTCATCCATGCTGTGACAGTGTAATTAATGACTGTTGGACACCTGGGACACGGAGTGATACATACAGTATAGTTAAACTTCCCAGTGCTATCATCCATTATCACCACTCATGGAAGACCTCTGGTCCAATTAGATTTCGTAGCCAGAACTAACTCTTGTATAATGCTGTTTATAACTCTCATTAGGCCAATTTTTTATACTTTTTTTAAATACTTTTAATGCTTTGTTTTCTCTTCCAAGAAGTTTCTTGAGCTTTCTCGATTGCAAAAACATTTTTTCACTGTGCAATTTTTTTAGGGCAATGACTCACCATTTCCGATCTTACTTTAAATAGTTGGATTTCTGAAGCTGTTTGTTTGCATTTAACTGCTGAATCCTGATTATCCTAAAACAAAACTATAAACCGTATCTCTTGACGCTGGGTCTGGCCCAAACTCAGGACCGGATATCTGCTTTCAGCTAGTCACACAAATGAGAACTAACTCATGCTTTGGGTAAAATTTTGTTGTAAAAAGTGTTGACATTGGCAACATGGCAAGTTCCAATATTTATTTAGAATTTGATCCTGTGGTCTGTAAAAGCTTGTTTCTTCCAGATGAAACTTCGAGTTAAGCGGTCTCCTCTCTCCTGTACTGCATCCGGTGCTTATGCTTCTCCTTCATAGTTTGAGCTCATTGTTTGCTCATCTATCTGATAAGAGAAGAAGGATTTCCCACTATTGAAACCTGCCAAAAACACACAGTGAGTAAGCAGCACCTGAGATGGCTGTTTGAATTCAGTGACCAGCTGAGAGAGGCTGAGTTTACCAGCATGTCCTGATTCAATAGATAAGAAACACCTGTTGAAAACTTGCAAAATCTCTCTCTCTCTCTCTCTCTCTCTCTGTTTTAATTGATTTCTAGTATTGTTTACTCACCAAGAATTGAATGAGAAAAGCCCCTTG